>SNQJ01S0127214.1:0-15297 GCA_010110895.2 Picea sitchensis | reverse complement strand
GAAGCACCAACTCCCTGGTTTCTCTAGCACCAACTAGAAGGAAGCACCAACTCCGCGATTTCTCTAGCACCAACTCCCCAGTTTCTCTAGCACCAACTAGAAGGAGGCTACACATCCCTGGTTTCTCTAGCACCAACTAGAAGGAAGCTACAAATCCCTGTGTTCAAGCACCCACTTGAACCTATGAGGACAACAATCCTCCCTAGCACCTCCCTACCACCCTGAATTCTAAATCTTTGCTATTAAGACTTATTACAGTGATATAAAGTTCTTCAATGGCTTACCGGTCTCATCACTATTCTGCTACACTGCGTTGCTCTGTCTGCATCAATGTCTTCTGCCCACTCCTTGCACTTTCTGTTCTTTTTCCTTTTATGCTCTCTGCCATGTCCCTTCAATGCACCATTCCCCTTCTGTACATTTCTGCTGCTGCGTTCTGCCTCCTTCTTCACACCTCAATCACACTCAACCACAACCACACCGATCTCTTCATTGTTCTGCATTCTTATAGTCTCTGTGCTCCTTGTGCATGCAATATGCACCAAGATCCTGCATGCTCTTGCCCTCCCACTGTTCTCCACAACGGGGTGTTTACTCGCACTTCCCTTTACCACCTCTTTTCTCCCTTTAGCCTCGAAACCTTCTCTGTTCTTCTTCTCCTCCTCATGTCGAGTACTCTACCTGATCATCATTGCAACTCTTCAGCTTCTTTGGTGGTTCCACCCATGCGTCCAGCATCACTGGGTGTTATAATGAGATTCCTTGGCCTCTCGAGTAGTTGAGACTATTTGTCTTCTTCATCATAGTCGATCTCATCCTCTGGCAGAGACCATCAGTCGTTTCTAGCAGTTGCACTATGAAGTGCCACAGTAGCCCTCCGATCATCTTCAAAATCACCTGCACCGTTGGCTAGAGTTTGTAGGGTCTTGCGATTAATTCATCGTTTCTCATTTTGGCATTTCAGGATTCCTGTGATTAAGGTTTCTTTACGCTTCACGTACTGATACCCGAAACTCTGAAATTGATCTTGGTTGTACTAGCTCCTTCCTCCATCTTCCGTCGATGTGACCAATGTCCGTGACCACAACCTAATCCAAAACATGTTTCGCATTTCGACATTTTGACAATTCGACAATCCTGTTGTGAGGTATCTCGACTCTCCAAGTCGCGATCTCTGAAACTCCGAAATGGAGCTTGCCACTTCAAGCTTTTCTCTACAGCTCTTTGACGATGTGATCACCATCAGTGACTGAGCACTTATCCATAAAGTGCTTTCATGATTTTGCAATTCGACATTTCGGCATCCTTGATGCAAAGATTTCTTTACGCTCTATGTCCCGATCCCCGAAACTCCAAAATGGAGCTTGCCGCTTCGATCTCTAGATCAACGGTCCTCGATCCGTGGTGAACGGACGACTATCCACTTCCCTGGGACTTCAGCCTTTGGGAATTTGGGGGAGTGATGGAGTTAGAAACTCTCGAAGCAAAAACTCCTGTAGTGAGGTCAGTCTTGCATCACTCGATGACGTGTCGTGACCCGAGTGGCTGTCACGTGTCACTCAGAATTTTGATTTCCAGTGGCCTAAAATGCCAAATCAAATTGACACTTGTCGTTGTCTGATCGTGCCACATGTCATAGTCTTCCACCTATCCTTTCTGACATGGTCTGCCACATTCACCTCCTGGATTTGTCAGCCTAGATCAATTCATGATTTCTCATATCGCGATTTCGGCATTCTTGATGTGAATGTTATTCACTTCCAAGTCCTGGTCTACGAAACTCCGAAATGGAGTCAGATCAACTTTTCGGCTTTTCGCACTTCGCAACTTCGGGACTCCTATGATTAGGAGTCTTGAAACTTGACTCCTCCATCTCCTGGTATCCAAAACTCTAAAATGGAGTCGGATCAACGGTCTAGATCAAACTTTGATATGATGGCTAAGGTTATTTCACGATTTCGCGTATCGCGAGTTCAAGAGGTTAGGGAACCCCATTCCTTTGACTTTCCAGTCAGCGAAAGGATGATTTTTTGCCACGTATCCTTCTTGGATCGATGGTCCAATTTTTTCCTCGATCCAACGATTGAGATTATATCATGGTTTAGCATATCACGATTTCGCATTTCGCGACTTCGACACTCCTGTAGTAAGAGTTCTTGACATCCCCAACTCCCAGTATCCGAAATCCCGGTATCCGAAATTGTCTCCTGCTTTCAGTGTTTCGCATTTTGCGATTCTGGGACTCCTGTGGTGAAGTGTTTCGACACTTCACCTCTTGGTTTTTGAAACTATCTCCTTTCGGCATTTCGGCATTTCACATTTCGCAATTCCGGGACTCCTGTGGTGAAGTGTTTCGACACTTCCACCTCCTGGTATCTGAAACTCCGAAATGGAGTCAGATCAATTTGTCCCTGATCTTCCTTGCCTGCCTGTTTGCCATCAAATGATCAAGCACACTCTTGCACTCTGCGTGCACCTCTGCACTTATCCTCCTAAGCTTACGTAGTCCCTGTTTTTCCATCACTGCATACTTTGATCTTGCCATCAATGACAAGCACACCTATCTGTAAATATGCCAACATATTCAACCTTGGCTAGAAGAGTTCTCGCTTGTATTGTTTTATACTTTTTTGATCTCGGGGGACTAAATTTACGAAAAAGAATACCCTTGGAGTCTTCTTTAAGTTATTTTTTAGTCTCTCTAAATGTGAAAATACCACTGAGTTTACCTTCTTTTGACTCGTAAAATTATACATTGAAGGACCCATATGGGATCAAACCCCTCCTTCGTCAGGCTCGTTAAACATGTGATGAGGGACTCATCGAAGATGAGCTATATCGAGCATTTGTTATTTTCCTCAAGCTTAAAAAAAAAATCAAAGGGGTACTCGCTGTTCATGGTGGGGGGAAATTTGAGGGGTTTGATCGTGGAATCTAGTTTTCATGTGTTGACAAGATTCTAGGGACATTTTTTACATGGGGACATATTTTGAACTTGAGGTACATGTCTCTAACCTAGAATATAGGGATAGGTTTTCCCTGCATTTCCCTCTTTGCATTATTAACCGTCCATAATTCCAAAACTATACCTTCGGTTCAAGCCTTCCTGGAGGGGTTTCACACTATTTATGTTGTTTAAATGGTCACACTCATTGACATTGATGTCTCGATACTTATTTATGCTACATTCATTGCTCATTGCACCACAACCATGCTTGATAACTATCCATCTATTTGCTCCTATTTTACAACACCCCTAGATGAGAATTGCTGTTTTGAGTGGTCATTATTTTTCGTGTTTCTTTTTGTGCCTAAAAATTCATTGCAAAACACTCGTTCTCTCTAGATGAGCTTACTATTACCCCTTTTTCACGCTTGGTAACCAACCATGACAAAGGTACACCCTCGAGTCTCCTTTAATCTTTTTTTCAGACTCCCTAAACATGAAAATATTGCCGAGTGAGCTTGTTTTCTTTCACACTCGTTAAATGGATTTGAAAGGATGTTTATTCGATGCAAGTTTAACCCTTTTTTGGACTCTAGTCAACCTTGGGTAGAAGAGTTCTCCCTTGTATTGTTTTATACTTTTTCGAGCTCGGGGAATTAAATTTACGAAAAATAATACCTTTGGAGTATGCTTTAAGTTATTTTTCAGGTTCTCTAAACGTCAAAATACTATTGAGTTTACCTTATTTTGACTCATAAAATTATACATTGAAGGATCCATATGGGATCAGACCCCTCCTTCGTTAGGTTTGTTAAACATGTGACGAGACACTCATCGGATATGAGCTATATCAAGCATTTGTTATCCTCCTCAAGCTTTAAAAAAAAACATAGGGGTACTCGATGTTCATGGTAGGGGGGAATTTGAGGGGTTTTCAGTCTAGTCATATTCACAAATGGTATCCATTCGTCAAGTCACCCTTGAATAACACACCTGTTTTATGTCTATGTACCACAATTGGGTTATCCATTGTCTGTGAATCACTTCCATCTCCCTGAGTTTTTAGACTTCGCTGAATACTCATTTTTCCAGTCTCCCATGGCAAGTGTTTTGGTTATTCTCGAGTCAATGCTGCCAATTCAAGTTATTTGTCATGTCGTTTTATTCAAGGGAAGTTCGCCTCCGTCGACCATTTTTAGTATTTCAACCTATTTCTCCCAGCCATCCCTGAGTCAATTATGATCTACTTTATACACCATCTACCTTTGTCTGTTTCGTGTCAATTGATGGGGGATAGATCAAGGACCTCCTTCGAATAATTTTGTCCTATCGACACCAAATCATTATCTAGGATCAAAATCTAGAAACCAATTAGTACCTTGGGTCTTGTAGACATCAGTAACAAGTTCCCTTGCATTTCCAGTAGTGGGCTTACATCATTGGTTCCTACTGAATGAGTCTATGAGTGTTCAACTATAGCTCATCTCTTGACACTCGCTAAATTGTACTAGGTATCTTGGGGTCCATCATCATCATCGGTGGATTCTCTCGCGTCTGTTAATGGTATCCATTAATGATTGGTAATCATATGGTTTCTACCATGCTCGACATCAACTCATCTATTCACATGCTATAGATTCATACCATTTTTGGGTTTGAGATGAAGACCTTGGGTTGGGACCACATCATTCCTTTACAACATCCCCTCCCAAGTTGGGATGGAGTATTTCATGAGTACTTTGAGAGATCACTCATGCATCAAGTCATCTCACTAATTTGTATACTATCACATAGATCGACATTTGTACTTGGTCAGGGCTATGTTTTCACTTGTGACATGGATCCATAGTGTATTCTTCCGTGGCCATGATTTAGTCAGTTGCATCATGCATGGATTTGTAGTGTACTATTTTTGGTGGCTATGCTTAGTGTACTATGATTTATATCTAGGAAAATCTATAGCTTGCATCCTTATTATGTCTTAGGTCTATAAAGAGCCTAAGGGAGGTAACTCCTGCAGGGTACATTTATTCTACAACACAAAACAACACTCATACATACAAAATACAGAGTAAATATAACATTCAATCATAGCATTACAATTGTAAATGACATAGTGATCAAAACACTTAGCTTTTGAATTTTTTTTACATAATTTATTATAAACGACGGATGTTCCACCCAACTGCAGGCTTTGTTGCACCTATTTTTTTTGCAATAATCCACCCCCGAGTTGGGGCTATGAGTCTACAAGGAAGGACAAGCTCATGCATGTGTCTACAATCCACTCTAACATCTCAAAAATCACTAAAACATAATGGCGTGACTCCTACAACCATTCCATCCACCCAACTCTCTTCCCCATCAGTCTTCACAACCCAAGGGGTGATATTTCCTTTTCTACACTGTAGTCCTTTAGACAATCTCCATCCCCTCCAGGGATCCAACATAGATCGACTAGGAATCTGTCAGTTGGGGGATCTAGGAAATACAATAGGAACATGTGTTCTCACACAACATTTACAAATACTCTTTAGGTGTTTTCTCAGAAAAAAATCACTTCTAGGCATCACAACCCCATTCTCAACATAATTTCCAACTTCAACAAGCTATCTTCAATTCCCACTATGTGTGCCTACTCTTTCCCAACACTAAACTCTAGTTTTCCTCACTTCCTACTCAAGTGAACAAACTCCTTCATTCCTACTTGAATTTCCTTCTTCTCCCTTTCTTGCTTGACTCTTACTCTTCCCCCAACGAAGATTACACTCTACCCATGGTGTCGTAATTAAGTGGGCCGACTTTCTCATCCAAACTCTTACATGAATTCAATGATTGAGTTCTTAATAAATCAAAGGGATAAGTAGATAAATGAAAAACTGATTAATGAAGGTGGCTTAAGACTCAAGGCATGTGGAAACCCCTAAAAACCCCCATTAACCCCCCCTCTCTTATGAAATCATAACGCCCCCCTCTCTTATGAAATCAGAGCCACCCATGAATTTGTTCCATGTCTATCTACATCGGGTGATGTATTTCATTTTATTATTTTTAATCTATAATGTTTACATATTACATCAGTTGGCCCTTGGCCATTCATAATATTTACAAATATACAATGCTACATTAGGGGATCAAAAATAGGGTGTTACATAGGGCATCACACATGAGACTGTGAATGCGAAGTACTTGCGATAGCTAATGCATACATTTAATCCTTGTTTTAGATCCCCTAGAGGGTGTTCGTATTAATGAGGGTACTTACACCTCAGTGTAACTGTTATGTTTTGGTTACCATAAATGTTTTTCATGCCTTTGCTAGCCAGTGTTGGGGACTTGACATTTCCCAATATATATATTTTTTAGAAGGCCCTTTGACCTACAATTTGTTTTCCTATTTAAGATTTAGATTTTATAGGGTTTTTTATATGGTTATTTGTCTCTAGTTGGCCCATTAGGGGAATTTTGAGGTAAAAAATGGGCCTCAAAATAAAAAATGTACCATCAAAATGAACTTTAAAAGAACCAATAGGATTTAAGATGATGATGTCAACCATAAGGGCAAATATTTTTGAAGGGAAAGGAAGAAAAGTGTTTTTTTTTTTAATTATATTTTCGACTTTTATCCTTATAGGATTATTCAAGTTTCAAGTATAGGAACTTGTTGGATGTAGAATTTAATTCTGCATCCAACAAGTACCCACTATGCATACTTTTTATAGACATGTAGTGAGATAAACTACAAATGCATGAAAAAAAACGTATTTTTTTTTTATGCATTTCCAGTTTATCTCACTATTGGTCTATTAAAAGTATGTAGAGTGGGTACTCAATGGATGCAAAATTTAATTCCACACCCAATGAGTGCCTACACTTGAAACTTGAGTAATCCTATAAGGAGAAAAATTGAAAATACAATTACAAAAAGTACTTTCTTTCTTTCCCTTGAAAATTTATAACTCTTATTTTATTATTTTTACATAGGAGGCCCATTTTAGACCTCAAATTTCCCCTAATGATAGATTATTATTTTAATTTTGGGTTAAAACACACTTTTCACCATGGCTAATCAACCTCTTCACCGATCTCATGAATATAAAGGAATTCCTTTCGAGGAAGAGGAATTTCCAGCCACCAAGAGTTAGTGGTTGTCCACAATGGATGATGCTAATGCATAAGCCTTCAAATATTTTTACGAGGAAAATCACTCTATGGTATGGGGTAAACCACAACAGACAGAATGACTGTAGAAATCAACTCTAATTTCAAGTATGCTATATAAACAAAAATGCTAACAAGACAAGATAAAGAGCCTACCTTGTCTGGACGTTCACTGAAGACCACCGTTGAGCACTCGACTCAAAGATTTATACCTACAAATTGTCCTCAACAACCAAGATATACAAGCATATGGTGATAACACATATTGTTAGCACATATAATAGCATAATCCATCAACATTCATAACAAATATGCCCATGAATAACAATTCAAATATTTGCAAGATATTAATTGGACGAGAAAAGAGTATTTCTATTAAAATATGATCAACAAAAGTATACAAGTGACAAACTTCCATGTCGACATGTCTCAAAACCGAGAAAATAAGTCCCTTCTAGTTGGGCCTCCACCACTTCAATCCTCCACCAAAGGCAAGCTCATATAAGAGAGACAACGAGGTTCTCCATCAAAGAGGGAAGAGCTTGGGGGATGAACAATGTGTTCAGAATTTAAAGGACAAAGGGATGCAGACTCAATATGAAGCAAATAATTTCTCCAGAGTAGCTTTTCTCTCAAAATTTGAATTCTTCTTTTCTTCCACAGTTTGGATATGGCCCATTTATAGCCTTCAAATGGAATTCAAGGCCCGAGTCATAATTTTTCCAGTATATGGAAGGTCAAGGATCATGGATCTCATGATGTGACATGGAAACCCGACACAATTTTTAATTTTGGGCACCAAACTTGATGTACGCGGGTTGTAGTGTTGAAACCTATGTATACACATGATGTATAACTGATAGGGCGCATATATGTGGAAAACTATGATTTTTCGCTCTCGGAAGTGCAAAAGAGGACTTCAAGTATGCATAGGGAAATGGAAAAGGCCTTCTGAGCAAGTTGCACAGGGTGAGGAAAATCTTGCTATAACAAATTCCCCCTAATGTGTGAGGTCAAAGGAGTATCTGCGATGGCCAAAATACATTATAATTCTCAGAAGTGGAGTAATGGAGATCTAGATGGATGAACTAGTTTATCATGAGAATATTACAATCCATAATGACTTTGTACACATGGCTGCCAATTTGAATTACATTACATATCCATGTGGAAATATACCAAACAACTGTTCATGCCCATGAATAGGAAATGCAAAGTAGATACATGCCATAGGCTATCATAGTCAAGAACAAGGCCTAGTGAAAACTAGTCTTGAAATCAATCTGAATATATCTGTATACAATGGATTATAATATGATCTCCCATGATCATTGAAGTTATATAGGTACTAGTTCGATGAATGATAGAAACAAATCATGACAACTACGACTATAAGCTAATGTCTTCAAGTCTTCTACATGATCCGCCAAAGGTGTAAGTCTACAACATGTGAATAAAGGATTTGAGGTCAAACAAAATGAGACTTCATTTGATTATTGGTCATTAAGGTATACCGTTAACAAACACGATACAACCTACCGATGATGAAAGTAGGTATCAAGGCACCAAGTACATTCTTACAAAATCCACAAGCATATGGTGATTTTCGTTAGGTATAAAGGTGTTGAGATCGAACACTTGAAGAATCCATCGATCGGGAGACATTGATGTATTCCCAAATGTCGATGGCGAGAGAAATTTCCATTGATGATTGCAAGCCTCTAGGCACTCATAGGACTCTAGGCCTCATTTCCATAATAGATGAGCTGAATTCGATGGAAGGAGACCCGATGAAAGAAGAGCATTAAGGCATCTCTCATTAGTCAAAAAAAGGTACAAAACAATAGCTTCATGATTTGGAGGAACTCAGATGAAGAACATGTTCATGAACCAATGACCCTGTGCTTCTTTTGCATGCACCATATGAAAGCAATGCACGAAAAAGACCCTCTGAATAGTAGCCAATAATGAAAACTGTCGATAAAGGTGAGGAAACCACCAATAAGGATAATGGCATCCAAGACACTTCACAAATTCCAATGCGTGAATATATTTCTTTCCGTCAAACACAAGGTGATGCAAGAGCATCGTCAGCAAGCCTACACGGAGAGACAACTCAACACCTTAGCACACCGTTGAATCATCCCAGAGTCTTAACCACTGGCGTTTCCTGCAAATATTTTTTGAAATGATCGAAAATTGAAGAAGATCAAATGCTTGGGAGTTGAGTGATCACGAGTGATCTAGGAGTTTCACTACTAGTCTTGAATGTAATGGAAATTAAGTAGCAATTAGTTTTTCTAGAGTAGACGAGTAGTCGGGGGGAACCCAAGAACCCTCTGAAATAAATAGAGGTTTTGTATGCCCAAATGAGGTTGCTGCAAGTTAGTAGGAGTTTGTTGTGATTTAGTTGTTGCTAAGTTTTGTTGTTGTTTATCATAACTGTAGCCATTTACTTTTGAATGAATATAACAGAGGAAAATTGATCCAATGCATGGTGTTGCTACTGTTTACAATTCCCTGTTATCATTGTTTTCATGAATGAATGAGTTATATTATTGAGTATATGAAACTGTGAAGTGTTTAGATAAGTTTCAATTGTTATCTTCATTGAGTTCATGCAAGGTGTGCATATAGTTCGCAAGGAGTGCATTGACGGAGTCTGTATCGACTCAGAAGCTCAGAAGAGATAGCGTGAAACTTCTCTTTGCAAGGAGTGCAAAGTGACTGCTGCAAGGTGTGCACAGTCGTCTGCAAGAACTTAAATCTTACGTGAGAATCTACTACAAGGAGTGACATAGTCTGTTTCGATTCATAAGCTCAGAAGAGATAGCGTAAAATTTCCTTTGCAAGGACTGCAAAGTGACTGCTGCAAGGTGTGCACAGTTGTCCGCAAGAACCTAAGTCTTGTGTAAGAATTTGCTGTAAGGAGTGCACATATCCAAAATTTGACTAAGTGTCGAAGTAAAATTTTAATGAGTTAAAGGAGCATAAGGGTATAAATCTCAAGAGAGATATCGGGAGAAATATTCAAAGGGAGTGAAGTTCTGAAGGTTTCACGAGTCACCGACTAAGATCCATCCAGGAGGGAATGGGGTCATTCCAGACTGTTGGATCTGGGTAAAGTGCACGAGCGTTAAGTCTCTGCGTGAATGTAGAAGCGAGGATTCTCCAAAGTCGTAAAGAGACCAGGGAACATCCACCATCCAAAGGAACAGTTGGTGCAAGAACCATAACTCCAGAGCGAAATAATTTCAGGATTTTTGTGGACAAGGGGAAAGTGAAATCGCCAAGGAGCGAACCATTGTTCATTTCAGAGGAGAAATTATCCCGGAGGAGAAATTGTTCGATGTTTCATTGTCGAAAGATACGAGGAGTTGTGTCGTGTAGATGACCAACTGAAATCATCGAAGCCGAAAGGATTGATCTAGATCGTTCGTTTGATCGAAGTCTGTGGACCGTCGATCTGAGACTTTGGGGAAAAGTCCCTTCAAGGGTTTCAATTTATGAGTTGAAACTTTCAAACCCCGAAGAGCTGACGTGAATCGTAACCATTCGATTCAGAAGGACACGCGACAGAGATCGTGAACTCCGGGTGAAAACACTCCAGGAGAAGGTGAGTGTGTAAGAGCTAGGACTCTCGAAGCCCGAAGAGCTGAAGTGAACCACATCCATCGATTGGTGAGGGACACACATCCACAAATCATTGTCTTCGGGTGAAATCTCTTCGGGAGAAGGTGAAGAATGGGAATTGGAAATCCCCGAAGCCCAAATAGCCGAAGTGGTGTGTGACTGTCGATCTGTGGAAGACACACGTCAACATATCATGAGATCCAGGTGTAAGGATTGTGAAGAAAGTAAGGTTTGAGAGTTGAAAACTCCGAAACCGGAATCGACGAAGAAGATCACAACCGTTGATTTGAAAGAGTCAGGCGTCAACAGATCGTGGAGATCTAATAGCGCGTGATCTGAAGAGAAGGAAGGAAAGGTGACAGATTTGAACCATTGATTGAGAGGCTCCATCCAAGATCGTGAGATCAATGGTCATGCAGGATTGCGGGGAGAGAAAGTGCTCAAACTTTAAAAATTTGAGAGCGAGTCGCAATCAAAACCATGGTATTGCAAAAGGGATGCATGGTGATTGGTAGTGAATTGCAGGGAGAAAAGTGGGTTGATACCAAACCACTCTCGACCATGCCTATAATTTTTTATGGACAAAACCCGAGGTCACATACGGGAAAGGGCTAACAGAGGAGGAGCTGGTGCCTGAACCCTGATAGTTCAACACGGAGGGAGAGGTTGCAGGCGCCATAGAACCTGCACCAAAAGACTGAAAGGGTCTGTGTTTAATTACAAGTGAGACCATAAAGGTTTTAGAGATCTGATTTAGCTTTGAGAATCGAAGATCCTTGACTGGGAGGTTGAGTATCCCCGAGGAGAGAAGGGGGGTCTGCATCAAGTGGTATCAGAGCCTGATTTTTTTTCCAGGAAACAAAGAAGAACTTGAAGGTGTACTTTGTGTGTGAGAGACAATCAACACAATTCCACCAAGGAGACGTTTGGAGCCACCTTTATCCAATCACGCCATAGAAAGAGAAATGAGAGAGCTTTGTGCAAGATTAGAGGTGATGGAAGCAACGCAGAGGAGAGCACCTGATGTTGGGAACATCAATGATGCAGAGAGTGAAGAAGTAGAAGTCAAAGAAGTTGCAAGGGAAAACGTTTCTGAGGAATGCTTGCTGAGAGAAGTTGCTAAACTGGGAGCTAGAGAAAAGGTAGACATCCCAATGTATGAAGGCAATTTGGATGATGAAGATCTATTGGATTGGATAAGATCCATGGACAAATATTTCGACTATGAAGATATCGATGAGGAGAAAAAGGTGGGACATGCTGTCACCAGGTTAAAAGGACAGGTAGCACTATGGTGGGATGAACTACAGGTTGAGAGGAGAAGAAAAGGAAAACATAAGATAAATAATTGGGACAGGATGGTAGCCAGATTGAAGGCTAAATTCATGCCCAATGATTATCAGATAAATCTATTCAGGAAGTTGTAGAACCCGAGACAAAAGGGTATGAAAGTGAAAGAGTACAGAGAGGAGTTCTACAAGAAGAACATCAGGACTGGACAATGAGAGAAGGATGAGGAAAAAGTTGCCAGGTACATAAATGGCCTGAGGTATGAAATCTAGGATGAGATCAACATGATGTTAGTGAGGACAGTAGAGGATGCTTACCAGATTGCTCTGAAGGAAGAGGAGAAGTTGGCCAGGAAATAGAGTCAATGAAACAGAGGTAGAAGCCCAAGCAAAGGCAAGGGAGTTGCCAATGATAAGGCATAGAAATCCAAAGATGGGACTGAGAAACCACATAGTCACTCAAAAAGAGGAGGAAGTTCCCGAGGAAGACAAGGTGGTGGAAGAAGTTATTCTAGAGGAAGAGGCAGAAGCATAGGAGGATAAGTAAGATGTTATGCCTGTGAAAATATAGGAAATATGTCTTGGGAGGAGGTGAAGCTCACATTTTTTCCTCAAGAGAAGTAAGATGTTATGCCCCGAGAGAAATAAAGAAGGAGGAGGTGAAGCTCACATTTCCGAAGCACAAAAAAAGAATGTTGAGGCAGAAGGTGCAGATGATGGAACATGCCTGATGTTGAGGAAGGTTATCTTAAAACCAGAGTTAGAAATTGAAAATCCAGTGCAGAAGAATAGTCCATTCAGAACATCTTGCAAGACTAAAGACAAAGTATGCAAGGTGATAATTGACAATGGGAGCACTGACAACTTAGTGTCCAAAGAGATGGTGGAAAATTAGAGCTAGAGACAACTACACATCCAAAGCCATATAAAGTCTCATGGTTGCAGAAAGGAAACCAAGTAATGGTCACTAAACAATGCCTCGTTGAATTTAAGATAGGAGGATATAAAGATGAAATTCTGTGTGATGTGATTCCCATGGATGCATGTCATGTTTTGTTGGGAAGACCATGGTAGTTTAACAGAAATGTCATTCATGATGGGAGAAAAAATACATACACCTTGGAGAAGAATGGTAGGAGACACATGTTGCTGCCAATAGAGGATAAGAAAGTAAAAGAAGAAGCCAACACAAGCATACTTCTCATGAGTGGGAAGGAACTCCTAAGATAATTCAAGAAGGAACAAGAGATGCAGTTTGTTGTGGTGAGGAAACCCAAAGTTTTCCTTACAAGTACTTCGATGGATGATTTGCCTGAAGAAGTTCATGAGTTGTTGGATAATTTTGTTGACATAGTAGTGGATTATTACCTAACTCATTGTCACCCATCAAAAGTATCAACCATCATATTGATTTGATACTAGGAGCAAGTCTGCCAAACAAAGCAACATACAGATTGACACCTCAATAGAATGAGGAGGTAAAGAACCAAGTCCAGGAATTGTTATACAAGGGTTTGGTCAAAAAAAGCTTGAGTCCATGTGTAGTACCAACTGTGTCAAGCCCAAATAAGGATGGAGGATGGAGAATGTGTACAGACTCGAGATCCATAAACAATATCACCATCATGTATAGATTTCCTTTGCCGAGAATGGATGACTTAATGGATTGTTTAAGTGGAGAAAATTTCTTTTCTAAGATAGATTTTAAAAGTGGATATCACCAGATAAGGATGAGATAAGGTGATGAGTGGAAAACAACCTTTAAGACAAATGAAGGGTTGTATGAGTGGCTTGTTATGCCATTTGGCTTAACAAATTCCCCAAGCACTTTTATGAGGTTGATGAATGAAATACTGAAAGATTTTATTGGCAAATTTGTGGTTGTATATCTAGATGATATACCGGTCTTTAGAAAGACTAAAGAGGAGCATTTGAGACATATGACATTAGTGATGAGGAGACTACAACAGGATAAACTGTTGATAAATCTGAAGAAGCCCTCTTTTATGAAGACAAAACTCATTTACTTGGGTTTTGTGATCTCTGATGGGTATTCTATATGCACTAAAAAACACTAAAAACCCTCAATTAAATTGTCAACCCGGGGTAAGTAAAATTAGAGTTGTAGCACTATATGTGCCAAGGCAGAAAGGCTAGAGGTAGTATAGTCTAACTAAGGAAACAAGATATTGAAGGGCTAATCTACCTAAGAAAAGACTACTAATGATCAAACCCTAATAAAAAACTTAAACTATGTACCCTAAGTAACCTTTGAACAAAGGATCGATGGATAGTTCTAAGAAAACAAATGAAAACCCTACTTAAATCAAATTAACTTAATCATGACAATAAGCAAAAGCAAACTATCTACATAATAAGCAATAACAACAACAAACTACTTTAATTAACCTATTCAAATGCAATAGGCAGCTATCCTATGAAAGCAAGTAAATAGACAAGCAACTACCCTATCAAAGAAAAATAGACAAGCAAACAACTACCCTATTAAAGCAAGTAAACAAGCAAGCAAACAACTACCCTATTAAAGCAAGTAAACAAGCAAGCAAACAACTAACTAACCTATGATAAATTCTACAACAAGTAAACTAATCAAAATTACTCAATAAGCAACTAATCAAACTAATAAGCAAGTGAACTCTATTATTAAATTAAATTTCACAATAACTTCTAATTTATAAAAGGAAATCTTAATCTACTAATTTCAAAGCATCAACAACTACTCTTTATTCTACGATAAGGAAACTATTCTTTAATCTACCAAAGAAAGAAGACTATTCTCTAAAAATCAAGAAAACTATCCTCTAATCTATAAAACCAAGGAAACTCAAATATAATGTTTATGGTTATGTCTTCGGTGTCTTATGATATCACAATGGCATTTAACAATTAACGATAACTCAAGAGGGATAAACTCAATATTGACTTCGATAGCAAAGTGAAAAGTGTGAATTAGACAATCCAATGAGAACTTAGCAATTATAGAAGCAACATCAACTATCCTTCATATCCATGTGATTCTTCAATTTATGCACTAGACATCAACAATATAAAAACACTATTCTATTAAATTCAAATGCATTCTACACTAATATAATAAAATTCATACTACTTAGATTCATAACTGAAAACTAAACTTAATAATCAACTTCGAATTAAAATTGCAAACTAGATCTAGAAAAGGAAATTGCATAAAGTAAAGTAAACTAATCCTATTTTAACAGTTCAAATTGCGAAAGAGGAAATGCT
>SNQJ01S0127213.1:5896-26249 GCA_010110895.2 Picea sitchensis | reverse complement strand
TTGTTGCTCGAGCTTTGAAGGCCTCATCTCCACCCATCAGGCGTCATTTGCTTCTTGAATATGGATACTATACATGTTTATCTTTGATTTTGAGATGTAGATTGGTTGTGTATTGCTCGCGGATACACTTTGTATAGTTATATGACATGGATATGTAGTGTATTTGATTGGAAACCATGATTTATTTCATCCTGAGCATGGATATGCCCACCTCAGAGAGACAATTGTTATTTTTGCAGATGGCCCTCCCGAACTCTAGTCCCGGGCTCACTCGATTCGTACATTGGTGAATATTTGTAATGTATTTCGGCCATCAGATGCTCTTCTGACCTCACACATTAGGGGGCATCTGTTATAACCGTAAATTTCTCTACATAGACATACCTGGCATCAGGCCCTCTTACTTGCTATATTTTTCCAAGCCATCACTGAGTAACTCTTCTTAAAAAAATTGTTTTTGAAGATGTACATGCCCTGCACCACTACTTCCCATGTACACATGCCTACTGCACCACTACAACCCACGTACGTACGCTAGTTGCACCATTACATCTTGCGTATACTTGCAAAAGTTGCAAAAATTAAAAAGTTGCAAGGAATTCATTGAGATTACGGGATATTGGGTAGTTTCCTAACTAATCCACCGCCTATATCCCATCACCCAAACGAATAACCATCCTCTTATCATATAAAAGGAGGTTTTGGGATCTCATTCCTAATCTAAGCATAAGAACAGTGAAACTCTTCCCGTTTCACATCCCCTCCTTTCCCTAAGAAATTGCATCCACCTTGTGAGATTTGCCTCAGAATTTCCCATTTTTCCATTTTTCCTCCATCATAAGCCTATTCCATTTCCCTAGAGAGAGGTCGAGAGGAGAAAGATACGTGGAGGCACAGTTGGATCTTGGTGAAGAGGATCCCAAACCAGGTTCGTGGAGCAATCGTCGACCTTGCTGTAAGTAAACATTATGATATCAATAAAAGAAATACTTTTCCTATCCCGAAATATGATGTGTCAAATGTTTGCATTTGATTTATTCTTTATTCTAACATCTAACCCATGATTTATATGAGATGCATGTTTTTAGTTTCCTATTTATCTATTTGTGAATGCAGGTCATCCTTGGGAGGAGGCTTGCAGTCAGCGGAGCTATCAAGCACGAGAGGATCAACATTGGACACAGAGTAAAAGGTAAAGTTACCTGAGCTTTTCACTTTGTCTTTCATGTATGAATTTGGGGTATGTTCGGGGTAGTTAGAAAAGTAGGAGACTTTTAGATGGTTAGATATGCCTACATGTTGAAACCTAGTGTAGTCCATAGGGGGTTTTTCCCGCTATAACACTTACTGTCAATATCCATCCGAGATTCTCTGGGTCTTTGAAAGACTATCTCTTCTTCAAGGACAACGTCTCTGCTTGTCTTAATCTGTCTTTGACTAGGAATGTTGATCTGAAATGTCTTTGAAGATTCATTGTATCCTTTCTTTCTAAAGGATCTAGCTTGGAATTTTTCTCTCTGGGTACATGAGAATACATTGGGCACCCAAATAACCTAAAGTGTTCAATCTCAGGATTTATTCCGGTGAAGACTTCTTCAGGAGTTATGTTTTTTTTTAAAGTCTGGTGAAGACTCTTGTTCTGCACATATACTATGTCATGCATGCTTCTGCCCATGGAATCATAGAAGGATTCTGATCATGCATTATTTGGTTGCCTCAATGGTGGTTCTATTCTTCCTCTTTCTCAACTAGTTTTGACTCCCTCTGAGTCAAGTGACTCCCTTTGAAGGATAAGCATATTCTTTTCTTGTTAACCTATCTGGAACAAGAAAACAAAAAAAACCAACACAAGAATATCTCCTAAAGGAGTACATCTCTAGAATCAAAACAATTTAAGGAATGTTGTCACAACTACAACACTTACTTGTAATGTAGAAAAATTATAGAGATATAGGTTAGAGGAATGGAAATTACAACAATCAAACCTAGAGTCTTTACTTTGAGTGTGTTTTTCCTTTGAATGCACTGGGATCCCTCTTGATCCATGAATTCAACAAAGGTTCCTTCCTCCTGCAATTTCCCTCATGACAATGATACAAGTGCATACCTGAGGATGCTGATATGATTTCTCCAATGGATCTTGGATGATCTCTATCCTCTAACATCTTTATGAAGAAGATAGTCACAGTGTCACCTTTTGTCATCTTTGTTATTTTGAAGCTGGCCCTTCAATGTAAGGGCTTGAGTAGGTGATTAAATTCCTTGTCCTGACGTCATCTTCCTTCCATTCATTGATACTTGTCTCTGGTAACCCATTTTGTATTACCCACAATAATTCTTCCTCTGAAGTCTTGTCTTCCAAGAACTTGAAGTTGCTTGATCCATCAAGCTTATCTTTCATCATAGTTTTGTTCATCATAAGTTTAGATTCTTCACAACCCTTTGTCAACTAGGCTACAAAACCTAACACCTAGGCTAGGATAACAGTTTTAGGTTTTATTGGACTTATGATTGCCAACAATAAGCCTTTGAAAGATAGGATAACACTGGTGAGATGAAGAGATCCTTCAATGAGTTGTAGAAACCTTTATATTGAAATTTCTGCAGAAATTAGCAAAACCCTAGAAACCCTAGGACCAAAATTTCAAAATGCCTAGAATTTTGATATGAAGCTTGATGGAGGTGCGCTGAAGGAGGCCATACACTCCTATGCCAAAATTATCCCCCATGTCCAATTATTAAGGGATGCAACTGAGAAAGAAGGAGGGCCGTACAAAATTTCTGGGAAACCTAGGAGGGTTTTTCAGTTTCTGCAGAAGTGAGAGAGAATGGCTGGAAAGTACTTGTGTAATGGGATCTTCAAGACCTATGCTCTGATACCATGTTTTTTTTTCAATAAGACAGGTTAATCATGTAGTTCATTTGAATTTGAATTTTTCTTAACCATAAACAAGAATGTTGCAGCAACCAAGATCACAAGAAGAAACACCATGCACAAGAACACACGAAGTATCCTGGGAAACCCTTATCAACAAGGGAAGAAAACCCAGCCAAATACTTTGCTATATTCTTCAAGATAAATACCTTCACCACCAAGATAAACCATAGCACACAGTAGGGTGATCAAACCCTATAACTCCAGTGCCCAAGAGAGGTGCACACTTTTCCCAAAGAAATGTACTTGCTGAAATTTCCAAACTCACATGAAAGATGTGTTTCCACAATGGGGAATCTTCCTTTACTTATATTAGACTTGTCCTATCAACAAAAGTGTCTATTGGATCAACATGGCCGACCTCTCTAAGTCACATAATAATAATAATAATAATTATTATAATTAATATTAACCATATTAATTATATTTTACATTTATTATTAATCACATTAAGGTGGGGCCGACCTGTACCCTTTACATAAAAATTAGGGTTACAGGAAGGTATGACTCTTGAACAATATATAGAAAAGGATATGATACACCCACTAGTGCTCATCCACTAGGGGCACATCCATAGGGATGTCATATCTCTGGTTCACTGCATTACACAGAAGAACCAAATCTTCACACGTTCACCTATGCTCATCCACATGCACGTCCACTCTACATATCTTCTTTCCCACTGCCTCACATAGGAGAATCATATCGAGTCTTCTCGTCAACTCTGCTGCTAAGAGGAGGCTAATACATCATCTTCATTTCTATTCACATGACAACGCACCCAAGACTTTGGGATTTCACACGTTCACCTTGTGATCAGCCACAGACAAGTCTAACTTAATAGATCGCCGTTCCCATTGTATAATCATATGGAGTTCTTCTCAAATCTCTGAATGGAGGAGGTCATCTCTACGTTCCTAGCTATGTCTCAGGCACGAACCACGTACCCTTCTTAGGGACTTTCTCTCGAGCTTGTAATTTGAGAGAAAGACTCACATAACTGCAATGATCCACATATCACAGGTTTGTAAGATGGAGAATGCCTCTCATAGCTGCCTTCATCAACAATATTACGGTTTTGATGATGGATCTATGTGGTTTTCTCAGCCATCCATGCGCGCTTGATGTAGTCTGGTTTTAATTGTTGGAATGACTCTGCTAACAATCTTTTATAAAAAGTTTGTTGATAAAAAGAAAAGGAAGTGAAAATTTGTATAGTTGACAGTCCTGTAACTTTCCTGGGGTTTTATATTGGATGATATGAAAAAAACTGTGTGTTGGATTTGACTTATTAAACTGAGAAAAGTTTTGGAAAATTTTGTATTGATGGTGATGGCATTTTTCTAGATATTATTACATATAATAGAACATTAATCATCTTTTTCCCCTTTCATTATACCATTTTTCGCTCATTATAATCCCCTCATCTTCCCAAATACATTTAAAGCATTCCATGTTCTATTATTATGAAATTTAAATTCATTTTGAAAAGAGAAAGGATTAATAACAAAAGAGAAAAGACTAAGCTGATGATTGGTGTTTGATAGTTGGATATGGATACAGTTTATGTTACTTTTGCATTTTCTTGAACAATACTCATTGGTCGTTTCCCATCTATGCGAACATTTTTCGCACATTATAAGCCCCTCATCTTCCCAATAGCCCTACCACTCCCTGTTCAAATGGAAATTGATTATTGAGTTTTAATATGTTGATGGTTGGATGACATGTGCTTCTATGGTGAATAATAGAGACAACCTTTTGATTTTATTTAGGTAAAGTATTGATGCATGGATTATTAAGAATTTTTCATGACATGTTGGAATATTCCTTCAGGATGAGCTTCTTTAGCAGGGGTAGCAATGGCAGAGGTGATAATAGAGGCAGAGGAAATTGACAGAGGGGTCATAGAAGACCACAGTTTTCAACACATTTTGATGTTGATCCAAAAGAATTAAATCAACTCTTTCAAGTTGGGTTCTTCAACCTAGTTTTCCATGGGATCCTCCAGCCCCGACCTGAGAGACCCCCTTTCCAACCACATCAAAACTTTTCTGGTATTCGTGTTCTCCCTCATGTGTCTATGAAACCAGAACCACCTGTCAATGATGGTTGGAAAGAGATTTTCCATCAACCTGCTGCTCATCAACATGGTTGGCCTACTGTGTATTTTCCATTAACCCCTCCTCCACCGCCAAAAAATACAAATCCCCAAGATGATAATGTTGTCTCACCCATGCAATATTCTCATGAAAGTAAGAGGCTAAACACTGATGTCCCCAAGCCTAAGAAAGATAAAGGAAAAGGAGTGGCCACTCCCTCCAAGTCATCCAAAGAGTCCTTTGAATCTTTGTCTTCACATCTTCATCTCAAACATGATTGTGCTCACGTTATCAGTGCAATTCAGCCTCAAGGTTCCAATCAACCTAAGGATTCAAAAGAAAGTAAAAATAGGACAGAAGTGAAAGGAGGCCAAATTCCTCTCACAGTAAATACAGTTTTTAATGATGATTAATGTTATTTTCTATTTAAGGACAATCTTTTTACTTTGACAATGTTTTGGACAACAAGCATATATTTAGGCAGGTTTTTGGACAACATGGATATAATGCTATTTTTAGATATGTTCATGCTATATTCTGTTGATATTAAAATATTTCATCATAATTATGAGAACGAGAGTTACAAGGAGGATGTTTGAATCAAATGATTGGGGTTTTATATTTCATGTTTGGTGATTATTGAAAGAAATAAAAATGGGAGTCACAAGGAGTCCCACCTATTTATTTATTATTTAATTAGACCCTTATTTATATATATTATTATTTACTTGTCTCAAATAATTAGTTAAGCTAATTAAGCTTAACCAAAAAAGGTTGTTGAACTACCATAACTTATTGAGAAGGAATAAAATCTCAATCAAAGGAAGAGACAAGGGAGGAGAAAATTGCAGGAGAAAATTGAGGGAGAAAATAGAAGGAGAACTTCAGCCATAAGGTTTGCTCTATACTAGTGAGATACTTTCATCTTCATTCATTCCAAGTTTACTAGAAGGATTAACCATCTTGATGACAACATGGTCTTATTGAAGGAAGCATGATTAAAAAATGAATCATATATTTCAACATCTTGTTTTAAAGGTGTATGATTTATCTTTGGCAGTCTGTGTGTTCTTGTCTGTTTATAAATTAAATTTTATGACTGATAAATAATATTTTCAGAGTCAAGTGATAACATTTTGTGGCAAGCTGATCCAGATCTTTAGCTTTAGTTTTCTTTGTTGTCAGAGTATTTTTGTATGGTTCCCATCGGAGGCTTCTAAATCTAACTTTGGTCCCTACCCTTGCAGGGGTTTGTATATACAATTCAATCTTGTATCTTAGAATGAAATCAATACAAAAATCAATTTTCTGCTTTTTGGTCTCACATATTTATTTTGATGACCTGGTTCATTTTTTCTTTTTCTTTTATCTCCATGTACACACTTATGTAATTTATATACACACTCATGTAATCTCTGTTTAATTTTATTTATTTTTCTCACAGTTACATATAAAATATAAAACAAACCAGCCTTGGTCCCTTGTACTTAATACCCACAGATTAAGTGATTGCTTTTTTGTTTTAAGGCTATAAACCCCGGGTGACATTCCCAACTATCTTGCCTTAGCCCAACAAGATATGAAAATTCTTGAGTAAGGTTCTCCATACATTTTCCTCAACATTATGCACATATCCTCGTCAAAAGCATGGAAGGATTGATCAGATGTAGGAGTCCAATTGAAAGCATTATTTTTAAAGAGAGCAACTGCAATTTTTCCATAATTCTTAAAAAAAATGTGATAATAGCTCGTTAAACCCAAAAAAACCATGCAATCTCTTGAGATTTTGGGGGTGAGGCCAATCTTGCATAGCTTCAATTTTATTAGGATCCACCCTTACACCATCCTTGCCAACAATATGACCCAAATACTCCACTTCAGAGGCTCCAAAGGCACATTTAGATTGTTTCAGGAAAAGTTGGTGTTGAGAAAGGAGATGGAGAACTTGATCCACATGGGAAATATGGGTTATCCATGTTTTACTATAGATGAGAATATCATCAAAGTAAACTAAGACAAAATGACGGAGAAAAGGATGGAAGACATGGTTCATGAGACTTGGGAAAGTAGAGGGGGCATTACAAAGACCAAAGGGCATTTCCAAGAACTCATAGTGGCCCTCATGAGTTTGAAAGGTCATCTTGGGAATGTTAGCCTTTTTCATATGTATCTGATGGTACCTAGAACAAAGATCAAGTTTAGTAAAGTATTGAGCGCCACTCAATTCATCCAATAGATCATCAATGACATAAATGGGAAACTTATCTTTGATGGTGAGTTTGTTGAGAGCATGAAAGTCATGACACATGTGCCACATGCCTTATTTATTAAGGACCATAACCATATGAGAGGAATAGGGGCTGGTACTATGGAAGATGGCACCTGCATCGAGAAATTATTGAACAATTTTCTCAATTTCATTCTTCTGGGAAAATGGATGACAATGCAGGCGAACATTGGGAGGAAGACTTCCCAAAATTGGAGGAATGGAATGATCATGAATACCACGGCAAGGGGGAAGGCCATGGGGAGTGGAAAAAATATTTTGGTGCTTGGAGAGTAAAGATTGGAGGTCAGGATGCACATATGGTGTCTCAACGACTTGAATGACATTGCGTTAGGAAATAATGCTTGAATGGCCTTTTTTGAGGATCTTTTCCATTCGATGGGAATTGATGATATCAGGGGAGCCTGTTGTGATGCCTTGGAACTTATATTGTTGGTCATCCTATTGAAATTGAATAGTCAATTCCTTAAAATCCATGAGGATGGGACCGAGAGTGTGTAACCATTCTGCACCCAAAACAATGTCATAACCACCCATGTCGATAGCAAACATATGATATTTCAGGTTTTACTGACCAATTTGGAGACACACATTTTCACAAATCCCCCCACATTTCATGGAACCTCCATTGGCAATCATGATTTGAAAATTGTTGACTGCATGAAGATAACAATGGGTTGCTTGAGAAATGCATTGATGAATGAAATTATGAGTTCTACCACTATCAATGAGAATGATGACCTTCCAATTTTTTATGTAGCCAATTAACTTGAGGGTTTGGGGAGCAGAGAATCTTGTGAGTGCATTTAATGAAATGACTAGTTCAAATTATGGTGGATCAGATGGTAGAGTGATAGGATCTGGCTTAGGGATATCTACTGCATGAGAAGCCTCGATATCTTCATCAACAACATCCTCAAAGATGGCCATGAACAAATTTTGTTCCTTACACTTGTGCCTCGAAAAATATTTTTCATCACAATTATAGCAAAGACCCTTGAGTTGGAGTTCAACCATTTCTTCCCATGTTAATTTTTAGATCTTGAGATGGGTGGGATGAGGGGAAGGAGTGGGAGGGTGAGGGAACTGAGGTAAATAAGGTTTGTGGTGTTGGGAAAATAAACCCTGTTGGGATTCCTTGGCACGTTGAATAGATTCCAACCAAGTATGGAGGTGAGTCATGAGGACTTGGGCACAGATTTCATCCTTGAGGCCACAGATAAAACATTCTATGAAAAAATTATTAGACATACCCTATGTTATGAAATCTAATTGATCAAATGCCTCTATAAACTCTTCCAGAATACCATATTGTTTCAATTTGGTCAAATGGCCCAGGGAGTGTGTACCAGTGTCAAAGAGGTCATAAAGTTCAACCACAAATTGTGTCCAGGCTATATATCCTTGGTGTGATTTTCGACGCCATTTCCACCATTGCCAATGTTCAGGATCCAAATATAGGACACCGTTACAAAGTTTTTCCAATTCATCAGTGATTCCATGCAAGGAGAAGTAGTGTTCCATTTGAGTGACCCAACAAGTGGGATCTGAGCCATCAAATTTGTTCACCTTCACTCATGGAAGACGAAGATCATGATGAAAAGGGTTGAACTGAAATTGATGGGAATCAGAGGAAGTTGTACCTTCGAGGTTATAAGGTGGGTCAGACGAGGAATGGAGTCCAGGAATGGGCAGTTTTTCCAGGACCTTGGCAACAAATGAGTAAAGTTGATATTCAAGGTGGGATGCAAACTGGTTCTCAAGGTGGGAATTGATTTCCTTCCTCATTTCTACTTTCATGCGGTCAATTTGGGACTCGATGTGGGTAGTGATGCGGATTTCAAGATCTTGGTTATGAGTGGTGGCCATGGTGAGGGGGGAAAATAGGAAGAGGTGGAAAATAAAGGTGGTGTAAAAAGGTAGGTGGGTCCATGGAAAGACAAGGCTAAAAAATTATAGGCATCACTAGGATTAGGACGAAAAGGGGGGCCCAATGGAATAGGTGTTGATACTGAGAGGGGGGTGAATCAATATCAAGTACAATTTATAACCTTTTTCAACTTATACTTAAACCATTCAATTATATCCAATGAGAAATGAACAATAGTATAAGAGTTACACCAATACACCACAATACACCATGCACAATATATGAGAAATAATCAATAGTTATTGTTCAGGAAGTAATGACTTCAAAGGTAGCTATAGCTTCCAAATGTAAATGTAGGGATAAACCTCCAAAGAAAGGGAGATACAATCCTCAAATATCGAGAGATTTGAACTATCCATCCTTTCCCCCTTCCTTCCACCCAAGAATATCTGAGATAATAAAACTTCACATTAAATCATCACCATCAACCAATCATCACATAGAACACGATGTGCTTCTGAGACTTCTTCAATTTGCGCAATTCTTCAATTCTTGGAGTACTCGATCCTGTAGATAAAATTACTCAATGTATTCTACGAAACTCCTTGAATTTTCACTCCTTTAATCCTCCCAAAAGGTACAACCTAGAAAGAATGGTAGACTTTATTCAATTAGGGTCTATTCAGAAAATTGAACTTGCGCGGTACTACGCTCAATATTTAACATCAGATTATGAAAATGGCACACAAGAAACTAAGTCCATCCTATTTCCAATTCAATTTGTCCAACATCATTTGGATTCTTGGTGAGGGTATGAATGTTTTACCGGAACACATGTTTATTGACCAACCGAGGTGGTCCTGAAGCCCTATCTTCCGAGGTGTATCTCCATAATTATAGAAAATTAAGAGCTGAAATTTTTACCCACATGTACTGTGATATGTCTTCTCAATACCATAGAAATTTCACCATTTGAATCGTTCTATAAAAGGTTATAGTAAAGAAATGGTAAGATGACCTGAAAGGCATGCCATGGATTACACATCACCAAAAGACTTCAATCCTCCTTGAAATCTGGCCTTATTTGCCTACAGTTTCCTCACAGAGAGTTGTTCGACTTGTGTATCAAATGAATGTATAATGATATTTATTTATACCATTTATGTCACTTCCTTTTAACGTGGAACTGGGCGACACTTTCTTATTTGTAATTCTTTTCTTTAATTATCTTCGGGCCTACATGTACTTCCTTCTTCAATTCACTTTGTCATCATAAAGTTCATTTCTCCTCAACCCTTGAGGATCCATGTGACGTGCCACATACCAACATGATGTATACTATCCATCCATGGGTGTTGTATATGCATAATGTGCATTTTCCTTCATGTCCAAATAGTTGTATATGCATGTGCATTTTCCTTCATGTCCAAATACCTTCATCAATCTTGCGGTCCAAAACCCATGACTAGGGTTGACATCAATGACAACAACCAATATTCCAACAATAGGTCCCAAGTAGAGGTGTTGGAAGGGGTCGGGACCGCAAGGAAAAAAAGGATGAAAAATGATAGGTATCACTGTGATTAGGAGAAACAAAGAGTCCAATGGGCTAGGTATCAAATAAGGGTGTAGGCAGGCCCCTGACTTGTTTTTTGTTTTTTTACTCATGGAGTTATACTTCAATCTAAAGAATATTTCTGTGTTGAAATGCCCAAATTATTAACATGAATAAATGTGTAGTAATTTCACAACCAGAATGTAGGAGGTAAGGTTGCATGACAATAGATATTGTTTGTTTAGTTTTTGTTTCCATCCCAAGGGTTAGGGTATTCAGGGTTTCTATAGACAAGGGTTTTCCATGTGCTATAACTCTCTGATATACGTACGAGGTCCAACTGTAGTACTCGACCTAATATCTCAGGGCACCAACTAAGGAGTCTAGACCATGCCCTTAGCCGTACTACCTGACTACCTAGAAAATAGAGAGTATATTCCCAATTATTTTTTTCGGTGGCACTATAACAGTCAGGTGGCCAATCGGTTTATCTACGGAAGGATTTAGGAGAGCTAGGTCAATCCATATACATGTGTTGTCTGATGTGCTACCACTCAAAAGGAGTCCCAACAGGGGTTACAAGGGTGGCCAACAATGTGTGATTAAGTACCACTTGTAGTTCCTTCGTGTATGCTTCCCCGATCATGGATTTATGTGCTCAACAATAGATCTTTGTAGCTTTAAGACACCGGAATACGTCTCTACCCTAAAAAAAATAACCAACAATTTTTTGTCCAGGAAAGTGCTCTGATACCACTTGTAAGGTACCATATCTATTATAATAGTTGAAAATAGAAATATTGCAGAGAATAACATCGAAAAGATACAATAGATGAAACCACAACACCAAAATAATACCTTTTATTGATAGGAAACAATGTTCACTTACCTCTTCGAGGGGAAAACCTCCAACAGAGCAGCACTCTATCACAATAATTCTCAAGAAAAAACTTATCATGACTTATACTCTTATCTATACTAATTATATCTTCTAAATATCATTCTAAAGGAAGGTCCTTCTAGAAGTAGAAGGTTATGTTAGGTCTTCCTACATTGACTTATTCCAATTTATTAAATAGGCCTTATTAACTAATGTCGGCCTTTATTACATGGAAATATATTATTCTATCTACGTGAGGGGTTAGGGAGGTTAGGTCCCTAACAACTATCGAGCTATGTTAAATACTAGGCTAGAAGGAGGAGAAGGGGTTCCATTCTTTTGCATTGTATCTTTTTCCATAGCTAAGAAAAACATCTGAGAGTGGCATTTTGTGAGCATAATAGAGGAGGAGAAGGATTATGTAGCAATCATTCAGGTCATGGTGCCAAAAAGGTAGCTCCACAGTGATTTCCCATTCCTTTGTATGTGGATTTTATAACTGAAGCAAAGAGATCATAGCATAAGCCTCACCTTCTATCTAGGTTTTCTCTCGTATTCGATTTTCTAGGTCAAATCTTGTGTTCATTTGTGTGGATGGTGTACATTTGTGTTTGTTCTTTCATTTTTATATTTCAATTATTTCTTAAATTCAAGCCATAAGCTAGAGATAATAAATGTGGGATCTAAGGAAATAAACCACATAAATATAATATTTTAGAATATTATAAGATATGTTGTGATGAAATGTTCCAGTGGAATATCCAAAATAGTTTACAAATCATATTGGTATTAGAGAAGTTTTCTTTGGGGTATTTGTGGGAAGTTGCAGGAATCCAAGAATCAGTTTAAGAAGAAATTCATATAACCCTAGCCATGGCCAATGAGTTTGTTCATCACATTCCTTGAGATCCAATAGAGGAGATATTTGTGAAGTTGTAAGAGCAAGTCCTTGACATACCTTGCAATATTTCCCTCCTCATTGGGGCTCTAGCAAGCAAGCTTAGACCGTTTGGAGAGCCTAGAGGCTCTAACTCTTAGATCATATTAGAAGGGAAATTAGGAGATAATGAAGACCCAAAAAAGGAGTCGAGGAAAGAGCCCAAGAAAGAGAAACCAATTCGAATGCCATTAACCCTTCACAGTCCCTATTCAAGATGGAAGCAAAAGTTGACATAAATCCATACCAAGGTGAGATCAATGCATTAAAAATGAATCGTTGGTTGCAACAACTAGAAGTTTATTTCAATGTTCACCATATAGATGAGGAGAAAAATACATCATTTTCCAGACTAAAGTTAGAGGGCCATGCTTTAACTTGGTGGGAAAATCACACAGAGACACTTAGGATTGAGGGTGCTCCATTAGTAATTAAGTGGGAGGATTTAAAATACCTCATTAAGTCCCAGTTCTATCATGTTGGGCATGTATAGGACCAATGGATATGTTGGCATTACTTTAGGAAAAGGCGGGGGTAGAGTGTGTAGGAGTACACCACTGAGTTCATAAAGATAGATATCATGCTGGGAATTTCTCCCAAGAACCCATATGCACTTATCAATTATTTGGGTGGTCTACATAGTTATCTATGAAAAACAATGATGCTTTTTAAGACGCGGACAATGGATGAGGCATGTGTATATGCATAGAATCTATAAAACATAGGCCATAAGAAAGGGAATACAAGCGATTCCAAGCAGAAAGAGTATCGAGAAGCTTCCAAGGAGGGGAAGAAGAAATGGAAGTGGGGGAAGGATAAGAAGACAACATCCACTGCACATTAGTGCAAGGATGAAAAAAACCATTGTAGCCATTGCAATATTGATGATCACATTGAGTAAAAGTTTTGGAAACTACATCTTGAGCTGAACCCAAAGAACCACAAGAAGTATGCAAAGAAAAATAATATTCTATCCACAAATTCGAGAAATCAGGTCGAAAGTATCTCCAATGTGGATGAGAATATTGTCTGCAGATCAGTGCAGAAGGAGATGAATACAAGTATCCTTCATCTCTAGGAAGAGAAGGAGATGAATACAAGTATCCTTCATCTCTAGGAAGAGAAGGAGATGACCAAAATATTCCACATTAAGATCCAGGTCAAGAAGAACAAGATATATTCTATGATTGACTCCGATTCACAAGCTAATCTCATAGCAGTGGATTTGGTCAACAATATTGGATTGGAGGTTTGCGATCATCCTAGCCCCTATCCATTCGGTTGGGTAAAAAATGATGTAGATATAAAGGTAATGAAACAATGTAAGATTCAATTTTCTATAAGTGTAGACTTTATTTATGAAGTGGTGTTAGATGTAGTACCTATGGACATGTGTGGTGTAGTGTTTGGGATCCCCTACACGCATATAAGGGATGCACTATTCATGCATAGATCCAACTAGTAATTCCTGATCAAGGATGGTAAGTCCTACATAATAAACACATGCAAAGGTAAATAGAAGGTCTCATTGGTAAGTGCCAACCAAGCCAAGAAGTTTATTAGTTCCAGTAAGAAATATGCTTTACTTTTCTTCAGAGAAGATCATTCTGATGATGAGTCGATAAGAGTAAAGGAATCCTTGGAGGGATGTACTAAAGAGAAGAAACATCGGTTGGAGGACTTTCTATAGACACAACGAGGATATTTCCAGGAGCCTAAAGGGATACCTCCCAAGAGGGAAGTGAAGCACGAAATACAATTATTTCCAGAGTCCCCATTGTCAAACATTGGGTTGTATAGATAGCCTATTGTAGAAGCAAATGAAGTGAAGAAGCAGTTGCAATAACTACTAGAGTAGGGGGTGATTCAACTAATCACCTCACCTTGTGGGTCACCTATAATTATAGTACCCAAGAAGGATGGGACTTGGCAGATGTGTATCGATTATAGAGATTTAAAAAATATTACACTCAAGAGTTAGTACCCTCTACCCAGGATCGATGATTTGTTAAACCAGTTGCAGCATCCCAATCACTTCACCAAGTTGGATATGAAATCAAGATACCACTAGGCATGTTTCAAAGAACAAGACACATGGAATACCACCTTCAAGACAAGGTAAGGTTTGTATGAATGGTTGGTCATTCCATTTGGATTATGTAATGCACCAACTATATTTATAAGACTAATAAATGATGTATTATACCCATATTTATATTCATTTGTTATAGTATATTTGGATGATATATTTTTTTATAGATCCACGTGGGAAGAGAACATATCACATCTTATGCAGGTGTCAGAGACCTTGAAAAAGCACCATCTACTAGCTAACCTCAATAAATGTGAGTTTTCTTAGCAATCATTGGTGTATTTGGGGCATGTGATTGGTGGAGGGGAGCTTAAGATAGATATTGAAAATATGGAGGCCATCATGAAATGACCATTTCATACAATTGTCGTTGAAGTTAGGAGATTTGTTGGGACAACACAGTACTTGTCGAAGTTCATAGCTTTATTTTCAGTAGTAGCTACACCAATCCACGCCATAATAGTGAGTGGTAAGAGTTTCCAGTGGGGGAAGAATCAACAAAAGGATTTCAATGAGTTGAAAACAAATATAGGTCAAGGACTGGTTCTCCCATTACCAAACTTGAAAAATCCTCTCTAAGTGGAGACAGATGCAAGTGAGTATGCCATGGGATCAATTTTGATGCAAGGATGAAGGATTGTATGCTATCGTTTTGAATATTTCATGGGGTAGTTCTCAACTACCCTACTTATGATAAAGAACTCTATTCTCTAGTTCAAGTTGTCAAGAAGTGGAAGTATTATCTGATGGGAGAGGAGAGCATCATCCACACAAATCATTAGCTGCTACAATATTTGCAGGCCTAGAGTAAGCTATAACAAACTAGACATTACAAGTGATGGGTTTTTTACAATCGTTTTGTCTAGTCATCAAGTATAAGAAGTGAAACACAAACATATGGGCATACATGATTTCAAGGCCACCCACATACAATATTACAACTTTGGGAACTCTGTTGCACATGGATCCTTTTACCCATGATGCATACATAGAGGCATACACAAAATATGAGGACTTCAAGGAGGTGTTTCAATAGCTATAGGGACAAATTTGTATAGACTAAAGTGATGACAAGGTTGAATATCATCTCCAGAATGGGATACTCTACAAGCTAGACAAGCTCTGTATTCCTAAAGGTGAAATATTTCATCTTATCAGAGAGGCTCACACCTCTAAGGTTGTAGGAAATTTTGGTGTTGGAAAGACAATTGCTAACTTATAGAGGTATGTCTATTGGCCCAAAATGCAAGAAGATGTAGCATGATATATTAGAGGATGCATACATTGTTACACCAACAAGCCCAGTAACAAGAAGCAAGGTCTATACCATCCCTTACCTTTACCCACTTTACCTTGGAAAATCATTTCCATGGATTTTGTAGGAAGTTTACTAACAACCAAGAAAGAACATGACTATCTATTTGTGGTAGTTGACAAGTTCAACAAGACGTTCATTCTCATGCCTTGTAAAAACACCATCAAATGACAAGAAGTAGCAAACAATTTATTTGAACAACTCTGGGTGCACTTTGGGATACCAAGGAGCATCATCTCAGATAGAGATATCAGATTTATCAATGCATTTTGTACTACAATGTGGGAGAAAATGGACACTAACTAGAAGAGATATACAACATTCCATCCACAAACAAATGGGTAGACAATAGTCAATAGACTTTGCTGCATCTTTTGAGGGGTTACAAATAAAAGAATCCAAAGATCTGGGATGAAAATATGATCTATATACAACACTCTTATAAAAAAACAATCCACACTTCTACTAGTAAGTCACCTTTTGGAACTTGCTTTGGATATTTTCCACCTTCACCCTTGGATGTTGTGTATGGACAACAAGGAGGAGTAAGGGAGGAACTCATAGGGGATGCAATTAGAGTAGAAAAATTTGTTGAGAAGATTAGGTAGATCCATTTGAAAGTACACAAGACATTGAAGAACTCATAGGAAAAGTATAAGGCCAAAAATGATTGACACAGAAACAAGAATTCATTCAAAGTGGGAGATAGTGTTCGGTTACAATTGAACAAGGAAAGACTATAGGGTCCTGGTAAGAATATCAAGGCTCTACGGTGTGTCCCTTTAGAGATATTATATAAGGTGGGAGATAATTCCTACAGACTTAGTAAAACCCACATACATGCACATTTACTTAGTAGTGAATGTGGAGAATATGAAACTCTATGAGCCTTCCATGTTGGATCAGGAGGAGGAGCAGGTCCTACCTACCATATAGGACTTAGCATTAGATGCTCAGGAAGAGTTGGAAAAAGACACAGTTTTGTAGAAGAATTCCATAACTACAAGACAAGGATAGCATGACCTATTTCTTAAATTAAGATTAAACCCATTGGCAATGATCTACACTCAGATACATTTCCAATGGTGTAAAAATCACGTCAATAGGAGCTCATATGCAAAAGTTATGCCTCCCGCAAGTTGACCTACCATGTTGACCACCATGATATGAGAGGATGCCACATCAACTCCCGTTACTCACACATATGGGGCTAGCCACATGTCGACTTTGAAGAATATTCTATAAGGTCCAAAACCTTATCACAATTGAGGGTTTAGGAAGTCAAAACCCTACCCCTAGATGGATATCAGGTTATGTTAAATACTGAATCGCTAGGAGGAAAAGGGTATCGTTCTATTTTTTGCATTGAATCTTGTTCCATAGCTTAGAAAAACATTTGAGAGTGGTATTTTGTGAGCATAACAGAGGAGGAGTATGTAGCATCTGTCCAGGCCACGGTGCCAAAAACTTAACTCCATAGTGAGTTCTCATTCCTTTGTATGTGCATTTTATAATTGAAGCAAAGAAAGCACTGAACATGCCTCACCTTCTAGCTGAGATTTCTCCCGTATTAGGTTTCCTAGGTCAAATATTTTGTTCATTTGTGTGGATGATGTGTAATATTTTGTTTATAAAATCTATTGTGATAAATTGTTTTAGTGGAATATCCATAATAATCTACAAATAAAGAAGGCATCTTAAACCATTATTAAAATCATTATGCAATATAATAAAACAATAAACTATATAAATGTAAATGCATGAAAAAATAAAAAATAAATAATGTAAATGATAAACAATATAATAAAACAATAAACAATATGAATGTAAATGCAAATGCAAATGCATGAACAAAGTAAAAAATAATGTAAGTGATAAAACACATGATAAAGAGAATTTGTTAAACAAATGATTAATTGGAAACCGTACAAGTACTCCAATCATCCCATTTATTATATAAATGCTTTTGAAAAAGAAACAAAGCATGCCGTTTATAATATAAATACTTTTAAAAAGAAACAAAGCATTCCATTTATTATATAAATACTTTTAAAGAAGGAATAAAGATTTGGTTAACCTTTGTTGACACCACAAACATCTTTATGGTTAATTAAAATAGTGGATGAAAAGTTTGGCCATATGGTTGATTAAAATATTTTTTTTCATTTTTTCATCAATTTCTGAATTCACAAAATACCATATGATTAACGAGGAATTTTGTAAGGGAGAAGAGCGTATATCTTGAGGAAATTTATAGTGCAACTATTACCCATTACAAAGGCATTTACACCTAGCCTTTAACAACAATATGAGAGATGATGATGATGTCTTTTTTCCTTCGTTCATGAATAGTAAAATTATGATTTGACGACCCCAATCACCACTAAGGAATTTTTAGGTGTTTTAAAGTATTTTCATAAGGATAACGCCATAGGGAAGGATGGGTGGATAGTGGGGAATTTTATTTGGAAAGAGGATGGGTGGCTAGTGGAATTTTATTTGGGAATATTTGACATTATTGAATATGATTTCATAAAAGTGGTGGAAGACTCAAGAGCTAAAGAAGAATTTTATAGGATTTTGGTTTGAATTTTATTTTCAACATTCTTAAAAATACAACCCAATTTATTTTGATGTCTTTCAACCTATTTCTCTATGCAATTTCATCTATGAAATGTTGCACAATATTTCAAAAAATCATTATTATGATCAATATTTATTGAATAATTTGGGTTTTTGGAGGTTTTTTCAATATTAGATGTTATTGGTATAGCACACGAAACTTTGCACGCCATTGGGTGAGTTAGATAGATCGAAGGATAATTTTGTTGCAGGGGTTTCATGGATTCTTTTGTTTAGCGGGTTGAATAATGTATTTCATCCATCTCTTTTGATGCACTTATTAATGGGTCAACCATTGATTTTTTCAAGCCTATCAGAGGCTTAAGGAATATAAACACAAGATTATCAAAAAAATTGTCTATACTGCTGACAAAGACAATTTTTAGGTGTAGGGGGTCAACAAGGCTAGAGGGGAATACATTTTTTTTTACCTTGGATACATTGTAACTTGTCTCTAGAAGGGTGGTGGTAATTGTGAATGGTGGTGGATCTTGGTATGGAAAATGAAGGTGCCCCATATGATTTTTTTTATTATGGATCATACAAACCAACCGAGTGCTAACATGAGGCAATTTGCAGAAAAGGGGCTAGTAGGGCCAAGGTATGTGTTAAAATTATGCAAGGAACAAGGCCCATGGAGAGTCAATCAATCACCTCTTTATCTATTGTCATTTTACAAGAGAAGTATGGAGTTCAAATAATCTAGCAGAAGGGAAAGGGAAAGGGGAAGGCGAATCCATATTTCTTAGTCACTTTGGAAAACCTTGTGGAATATTTTAGCTTGTTAGTTGAGGTTCTCTACATGATTTGATACCCCAAATCATGGTCAGAGGTGGTAAATCGCTCCTTGATTCATTATATTTTCATTTATAACCAATATAATTAAGCAATGGGATACTTATATTTATTTTTGTAACATAGCTTTAAGAAATCTCTTATGTCTCTACAAGGGGCTCACCACTTGAGGCTTTCTATGGATAAAAACCAATTTCTCCCTATGAAATTCCTATAGCTCTATCCACAACTTTTTATTCTCATCAATATAAGGAGAAAGCTAAGGCTTCTTCTTTTGTCAAACATTTAGCTAAAGTACATGCACATGTTCATGATACCTTATTGAAGACTTAAGATGCTAATCCCTAGGTATTGAGTTATTACATTTCTATTGTTATAATAGTGTTTTCCTTATTGGTTGAATACACCCTTTAATGGTTGGATAGGCCCTTTAATTGTAATTGTACCATTTGTCTTCTATATATACCAAGGAGACCTAGTTTTAGAGATCATCTCATCTTGTAAATTATTTATATTGTAAAAGGAGGTTTCCCCCACAAAGAGGATTCTCATTCATTATTCTCTTTCATTCTCAAGGCATGGATTTATATCTCTTTATTTTTTTATGCTACTTGGGTATTTGGTGCATAACATTTGGTATCAGAGCATACAATCCTTGGGTTTGGCTCCTTCAAACGAGTCATCTTGGTATTTTCACTATAAATTTTATTATGGAAAATTCTAAACCATGAAACTTTTGCCAAACTGAGGAGACACAACTAAGAACCTATGGTATAAGTTTTAGGTATTTGTTCACTACAACTTTAGATATATAGGCCGTGGAAATAAGGGTTTTTGACTAGTCCTAAAATTTGTCTCAAATGCGTCATCTTGAAATGTTAGCTATAACTTTTTTTTTGGATGTTTCATATAGTGAAAGTTTTAGGAGACTACAAAGATAGAGTGAGAGTACATATGGTAAAA
>SNQJ01S0127212.1:45576-60362 GCA_010110895.2 Picea sitchensis | reverse complement strand
CAATAATGAGTCATATTTACATCAAACAATATTGGGTCCATTACCCAAACCTTTGTGCTACGGGGCTTTCTTCAAGGGTTGACATCAATGACAACCAACCTTAATCAATAGAGCCCCGTTGTATTTCACAACTAGATTCCTCTCAGAGTCTTTGATACCTAGCTTTGTTACTTAAGGTAAGGAAAGTATTTGTGAACTCTACCATTGTTTGGCCCCTCTCTTTCCGTAGTGTGGTCCATCCCATGTACTAGTCATCATAGTTACCAACAAGGTAATATTGTTCCTTAACTGCATCCACAAAAAAATCCCAAGTGGGCTCGACCCCATATATTCCATAATCCTATGTGGATCTTTTCTCCCAATGAGTTTCCCACCAATGTTTGACATGGGGGAGAGACTTGAGGAGTGCGAAGGTGATCCTTTCCCTATCGGAAAAATTGTGAACAAAGAAATAACCTTCTAGAATATTTAAGCATTTTTCTAGGGAATCCACATCTATCTAACCTTCAAATACAAGAATATCAAAATTAACTTGTACCTTGAAAGGAGAGGCGTCTCCAAAGTTACCTCTTGATGAAGACATGCCTTCTATTATCGACATGCGTTGGCGAATGTGGGATAAATTCTCCATAATTTCATCCCTCTATTGCGTGAGAGCTTGGAGGGTTTCTTTGGTGTGCGATAGTGTTTTTCCTCAATAGAGACAAGCTCAAGATCCAACTTGCTAGACTCAGACCTTGTCCGGGACATGCACTGGAAAACGATTAAGAGCCGCCTTCTCTGATACCACCGATCTAGATTATTTTTTACCATGAAATGAGAGCGAAGATATAATAAAGAAATGTAAATATATATATCAGATATAAAACCATAAACACAGAGATACAATAATGCACAATTTCTATTAATGAGCGTAATGTACAAAACTGTAGAAATACAGAGTGAAAGTCTTGCTATAATGGCGGCAAATTATCTCTCAGAAGACATTCGATGGCTATGCTCATTCATAAGAAGATTATTGTTACAATGATATCCAAATACCTTTTGAACATAAAGAAAATACAAAACCCTTACCCTGAAAGATGAAAAGACAACATTTTTGTGGACACCGTTTTGGGTAGTTTGGTGTATTAAATTCCCGGGGGTGTAACTTTGGCATATGATCTCTGTTTGGGGTGCACGATAACTATTTGGAAAGGTATTGACGAATATATTCATTTAACAGGGTCAATCATGCCTTCGAAAAACATTGAGGTGCTCAATTGCAAAATAGGGTCGTTTAGGCGCTCAAAATGGCCCTGGAAGTGTAGGACCAGAAAAAATTCTAAAAATAGTATATTGCCAAAAAACTATTTTGAGCCAGTTGGAATAGGTGGGTGGCCACCGAAATCCACTTGGATCAATTCTCCCTCCTTAGGAAGAAATGGTCTCCATTGTGTTAAGTTCTCGTAGGAGAGGGGGAAGCGTTTGCTGAATTTGAATCTTGATGTGTTGCTTGCCTTGCTGGATAAGTTGTGCTACTTGGCTTGTGGAAGGTTGTTGAGAACCTGATGTTAGAAGGGTTGGAAATTTTTAAACAGTCTGGTTACATAAGATGAATGTGTGCATAATGAATCTTTTCACTTTGCTTCAATCTTGTCGGCCTGCTTCTGCTGGATAAAAGGTGCTTGGGTTGAGGCTGCAGTGGTTGCAATGTCCTTCTATTCACCTTTTTAACAGATTGTGAAGAAGCTGAATGTTGTATTATGAGATATTGTCTTTCAACACTTTTAAGGTAGGATAATAGTTAGAAATACCTATGGTAACCTGTAGAGATGACCTCCTAGAGTAACAATGTCACTATTGTTGAGGAAAAGATATGAAATGATCTTACTCAATCATTTTCAGATTCTGCTTGGCTAAAGAAAAATAGACTGGAATCGCACCCTATGTTTATAGCCAACAAAAACAACATCATAACTCACAAGTATTAATTACCAGTGCTTAGGCTAGTCTTTTATCAATAAAAAGCTTGCTGAAAATTTACTTTTTATGTAATTTTCTGAATATAACAGTTGATGAAATAAATGTAAAGACAAAATTAAAGAGACCAAGATGATAATCAAGACATATGAGACATAAAGAAATCCTTTATTTCATTCCATTTTACCAAAGAGTCATTTTCTTTACAAAATCTCGTACATAAATTTTGGGCCAAAGTCAAACTTAGACATCCCCAATGGAACATACAAAAGGACCTCTGACAGAAAACCAAAACTGAACTCTAAAATATGGATCAACTTGCCATAGATTGCTTCCCACTCGACTCTGCACAATAGCCTTTGTCAGTCATGAAAACTTATTCAAAAACAAACAAGTCTACACAGACTATCAAAGATAGATCAACACCTCTGAAAAACAAGTGTCTGAATGGTATAATTCAACCCTGAATATTGTTGTCTACAATAAGACCCTGCTATCATAAAAGAGAATTAGTATTGTGATGAATAAATGAATGAATGAAAACTGAATTATCTCAACATAAACTCAAAGAGAAAACCTTAGTATGCTTTTTCTTCTATCCTCTTGTTTCTCCCTTTCCTTTTGCCTTTAAGCAAATCAAAATTGGTTGAGGTAGTTGAACCACCTCATTAGTTAAGTTACCTAAAGATTCAACCAACGTTTTAGTTAAGGGGGAAAAGTAATAATCATAGTAAGGGTTATAAATAAATAATAACTAGTAGGTGGGACCCCTTGTGACTCCCTTTAGCTTATAAAAATCATAACATAACTAGTTAGTTAAGCAAAACACACCTCCTTGTGACTCCCATCATCATATCCACATTTGACAATTTAGTCATGATATTTGAAATTATTTAAAAAAAAAAGGTATTACTCATATATCCAAAAAATAAAACATGTTGTCCAAAATATCTCGAAGTCAACTCTCATAAACAATAGATAAAATAAAAAATTCAAAAGCCATATTTCCCACTCTGAGATGCAATCTTTCCTTGATTGCTGCTGTCACCTTTCAATTTTCCTGAATTTGCCTTTGGCTGCGCTGAGAATTTAGGCCTAATCTCACTGATCATGTGGGAACAATCGTCCCTCAAATGCATCCGGGAAGACACGGATTTGTCAGAACCATTGGAAAGTGAGGAAGGGGCAACAATGGATTTTCCTTTGTCAAGGGCATGGTGGGCCTTGGTTTTCAGCCTTTTTCTAGCATGAGAGGATTGCACTCGTGAGTGGGGGACATCTTGGACAATGGGGTTAATAGGCGAAGGAGAAGGTAGGGATAAATTAGGCCAACCATGATGTTGGGAGACTGCCAGGTGGAAAATCTCTTGCCATCCATCATTTTCATGAACCTCGGGTTGCAATGAGACGTGAGGAGGCACATGGATACCAGGGTCTTGCGGAACTTGGAAAGGAGGTCTTTCAGGCCTAGGTTGGACCACTCCTTGGCCAATCCAATTGAAAAATCCACCATGAAACAATAGACCAAGCTCTTGTGAGTCAACATCAAAATGTATGGAGAACCTTGGCCTTCTTGGGCCTCTTTTCCAGTTACCTCTCCCTCGGTTTCATCGTCCATGGCTGAAAAAACTCATTCCTGCATGCATTATTGATTAGCAAATAGTCTTTTAAATAACCATACATGACAACTCTTAAAAATATGAAATAGATTTTGGCTCAACAATGTATCAGACTCACACAATCCAATCCATACAAATTGTTTAACTGTTAATCAATGAGCAGGGCGTGAATAAAGGGTCCTGGGATATGTGAGGGGTTTGTATTGAGCGAAATATGATATGATGAGGGGGAAAAAACACGGTTATTTCTCAAGGACAACAACAATCAATTGCAAACCAAAGGAAACATCACTGTAATTCAACGAAGACACTGCTACTGCCAACTGCTTCAACACAAAAATTTTCTTGACTGTAATCAATTTTAGAACATGGAATGAAAAATGAATGTGGGAAGGTGATGGTGTTGTAATTAGTGAAAAGTGAAATAATGGTGGGGAATGAGAGCAGGTACTATTCATAAAATTAATCAAGTAATCCATATAATCATTATGTTAAAAGGAGATACACCAACCAAATGATCATTGTGACCCAATAACAATTATTGTGTATTAACTAGTTTAGTTTTCATAGTCAAATATCTAACACAGTGCCATCAATAAGACAATATGCATTCCACAAAAAATATGTAAGGGAGTTTTGTTCCTCTTATTTATCCAATTAACATCTTATAACAATTCTCAAATGTATAATAGTAACCATTTCCACTCTGTTAATCATCAAAATCAACCACTGCCCACACATTACTTCAATCAACAAATACACTCAAAAGTCATGTTTCAAAATTGCAATGAAGTATTATTATCACTGCAATTGGGCCTGTCATTTAAAATGCATGACATTCGTTAAACATACATAGTGGAAAACCAACCTAATAATCCAGATTTAAATTGCAAAAACCCTGACTCGCCATTTAAAGAGACAAACAAGAACCACCATTCTGACTCATGCTATTCTGTAGAAAACAAAAAATAATTCAATCAACGCAAGTGTAATTCTGTGACTGTACAAGCCCAATTCAATGCGACTCTAAATAATCAAAATTCTAGGCTATCCATCCAACACAACGATACAACAACAACATGCCTTATTTCATAATACAAATAATCGAATTGTAACAAAGTCGTGCTTAAAAATCTGTGACTATCTCTGAGTGCGCAAACCAAAAATATCCATATCCTACACAGTGGGAAGCCATACCTCAAACACCATGATGAAACATTCCCATTTGAAAATTCTAAACACACAGTCACAGTGTCATTAACTCAACCCATCGTTTCAAGCTATCAATCTAATACAGTATTTCTCAAATTAATCAAACTGCAATCAAAACCATGCTGTGTAAAAGTCAGGATCATCCTTGATGACACAATCAAATAACCATAACGCATACAGTGGATGGAATTTCCATAGTCATCCCGGTTGAAATAACCATTTGGCCAAAAAAAACTCATAGTTACAGTGACCATTTATTCATGGTGTAGGAACACCACACATACAAATGCACTACACATGAACATCATTAAACAATTGTAACTAATGCCAAGTTTAACATCCCAATAATCTTCAATGCAAAATACAATGACTGTGTATCAACTCCAATCTTCAATCAACCAATTCAATTATGAGCTTATTACTTGGACTGTCGTAATAATCAACAACTTGACCTAACATGTTGTGGAAACCTCACATACCCACGCATCGACATGAAGTGACATTGTGACTTACTCAATTAAAAAAAATACTAGGTTATCAAAACACAAGGAGAGCAACTGTGTATTTGATCTGTCCAATTAACCATGCATGGTTTATCCATTGTAACAACACATGCAGTGACTAGATACCAAAACTGACACGATTGTCACATGATCAACTGGGCGAGCCTGCAATCAATTCTGTCGACAATACACACCCATCCATAATAACCAATAGTAAACCCAACATGCCATAATGGTATTCTCTAACAACCCTCATACTTGAGGAGTCAAGGGTTTTCTTTGTGGACCAATACAGGGAAAGCTAGAGCCGACTCCTTTCAATGGTGAAAACCTCAGAGACCAACGATGCATACACAGAGAAAACCACAATTTATTCGTAGACAAGGTGACAAATCCCGTGACAAGAGGGGATATGAACATAAGAGAAAAGCTCTAATTCATCTTGGTAATGATATTTAATACACATAGGGTATAACCCTCGTGGCTCTAGAGTCAACCAACTATAATGCTGAGGTGCATACATGGTCGAGAAAAATCAATATAACCCACTGTGCGACCATTAATAGTGACAACAACTCAATTCCCAAGTGAACAAAACACAGTGACACATAGTGCTTCCAACCATTAAAACCCCATAAAAGCCAAAGACTGGGTAAGGTGATATGAATGCGTGAAGACAACCACCCACTCAAGACTAAACAAAACCCTCCAACTAAACCAACAAGGGTAACAAAGAGCCTTTATGGATGCTAACACCCAGGATGACCAATAACACTGTGACTTTAACATCATTACAGAGAAAACCATGAACACTTTATTCCAAAAATCACAATTTTGCATAGTTGCAATACTCAAGGAAAGCACAAACCATACATTCAAGCCAATATCCATTTCATAATAGAGCAGACTCATGGATGGCCAATAAAAGACATACTTGTAATCCAAGCACTTTAAACGTGAGCTAGCCGAGTTGTTCCTCCCTACTTGAAAATTGGTGCATAACCACAACAACAAGGTTGAACAATAGCCCGACTAGGGTGGCGTCTAGCGGAAGGAGTAAGGGTGACGTGAAGTAAATGCACGTCGCCTCCACCCACAGTCAATTAATTCATTAGTACACACCAACCATTAATCCATTAACCATTCATTTAAACCATGCATTGGAATTGGAATCTATTACTTGTCAAACGCGCCACCCACATCATACCTTCCATTTCCAACTTGACCATAATACATATCAACTATACAATCCAACTAAGTAAACCATGTATGGAACCATCACCAATAGCGCGATCCATATCAAATTATGCCATAACATAATCACCATGCATATCAACTATATAACTCAAAAAATAAAATCACATAGCTATTAACTTAGTAGCTAGGATAACAACAACCCATTAAAAATCGATGCATGTAATATAGTATATAGCATGGTTTTAGTTTCTTCCCTTTTCTTTTGTATTGCCTTTTGCCTTTTTCCAATTGCTTGTGTATGTTATTGCTAACATGTTTATTGTGCAGGTCTCCTAGTAATAGATCCCAATAATAGATAACAGTGATAACAAGTATAACATAGGACGTTGTAAAATAAAAATTGAGCCTAGAGCAGTAGAAAACACAGAGCATGCCTTCTCAATCACCAATAAACCAATATTATATCACCATGTAAGTAGTGTCGAACAATAGAGGAACATCAAATAAGCACCAGACCTGATATCCAATCTACAAGGGGGTCCCACCTACTAGTATTATTTAGCTTTTATAATAATAGGCTTTAGCAACACTTTGCGGGCAAAAATTCATTGTGATTTTAATCGTCAACAAACTGGCGACTCCACAGGGAAATTTGTTTTCAACAGATTTAGAACTCAAAACTCATGGTTTTGCAGACCAAGAACAACAGGTCAAGAAGATATAACAAGGAAGATTATGCAACAGGGGGAAGTGAGAGGATTTAATGGAAATATGACCAGGAATTTGAGAATAATCCATGAAAAGTGTTAAGTATGAATGGTTTTTACCACTGTATGCATAATCATTCGACCAGAATCTTCTCTCAACTTTAAGGAGAATTTTTTTTAGACTTGCTCTTAAAATCTCAATGGATGAAGAAATGGCAAGAAGAAGCAGGAGATAACCAATTCTTTACAAGACAACAATGGAAATATATAACAGTTTGAAGGGTCCTTCAGAGGAGACATCATAACAATTGTGTAAGCTTGATTGTTATTGACTAAAAATGCTTTGCAGGAATGCCACTTTGGTAGAATCGATCCAACATCCTATCTTGACCAAATTAACTAAAAGATGATAGGAAACAAAATCATGACATAAGTAAAAATGTAGAGATTAAAACAATAGCAATAAAAGACACAAATGAAGAAGCAACAAGAAACGTTTTGAAGCAGAAAGTAGAAATCCAACTACTGTAAAAAAGAAGGGAAAATAGCGCAAAAATGAAAGCAGAGCTAAGCTACTAATATACAAAAGATCGAATCAGCATTAGAACTTTTCACATTGTCCCCTCGCAATATTTCAAGCGAGGGCTATTAGCGATGTAGGAAAAAAATTGCTTCTATAAATTCTTTAAGATGTAAGAGTTAGTGTCCAAGACAAAAGCAATTTGGAAAGGACCCAATACTTGGAATTTTGATGTAATTATCAGCTCCTTGACGCACAAAATAAAATCATCAAGATAGATATGGAGACTGACCAATTCATCAAGAGTAGTGTGGATAGGTCTTTTAAACATGGTACCTTTGTCAGATAGGCCCAAAAGCAGGTATTTATAAGACATAGTGTAACAATTAGTGACAAAAGTGGTTTTGTGAACATCTTCCCTTCTTACCTTGGTTTTATTGTAACCCAAAATTTTGTCAAGTAAGGTTATTAACTGTGACTCTACAACGTGCTGCAGAACCATTTCCATACTGAGGGGAGGAAAAGGATTTCTCATAATAGCTTCCTTGAAAGTTCGAAAATTAATGCAATTTCTAATAGGATCAGTGGTCTTCGAAATAGGTACCCAATTAGAAACCCATTCAGGGTGGACTAAAAAAAAAATCCCAGCCCTCAAGAATTTCTCCAACTCCCTTTGAAAATTTGCTTTAAATRCAGAGTTAATAGATCTTTGTTTCTGCATAACTGGTTTCATGCTTTCCTTGATGGAAATAGCATTCTTTAGGAGACCAGGATCAAAACCACGAAGATCCTCATAAGGCCAAGAAGAAACCTTTTGAAATCCATCAAATAGCTTGGCAAACTTCATTACTTCTTTATCATAACATTGGGTACCTATGTTATCATTTGTTGAAGATTCGAGTTCCCTAATGTTCAAGGTGATGGTTTCACCCACCTTCATTCGTAACTCCTCTTCTTTCTATTTTTATTTATTGCCTACATCACTCGATGAAAATGAACTCTCAAGAGGAGTCAACCCCCAGGAATCTTATTGTTTTCTATGGATATAATATCCTCGGGCTTAAGAGGTTCATCTTGAATGAAAGCACAAATGCTCTCGTCATTAGGGAGGACCTTACAATATCCTACATTGTCAGGGATATATGGAAGATATAGAGATTGAAAAGAACAATGAGGCATGTGAGGCAAAAGTTGCTGATTAGGAGAAGCTGCAAATACAACTAACCGACCATCCATTGAATTCAACTCCCTCTTAACATGAGTGATGTTGAAATATAGAAGGTTATTTTGGAACACAATTAAAATTATAATCCTGAATCTTTATCATATCTTTTTACTAAGTCTTAGAGTCAGTTTCCAAATGATTAATCAATTTTGTTTTTTATCCTTAAGGCACGCACAAGGTTAATCGTCAATTAAGTTCCCGCACTGATCGAACGATTCCTTTTTTCTTGATTTTGTGGAGATGCCTAATTATTAAAGGGTCAAGCCAATAGATAATACCTCAAAGTGTCGTACTTCGGAGTTTCGCGCTTCGGGCATTTCACCACGTTGCAACTTCGAAGTCCCGATACCTGAAAGGTGTTCAAAAAATCCTAGTCACCGTACACGTATATCTTTCTAAACTTTGACACATCACTATGTGTAGTAGCCTGTCGAAAATTAAATAATTTATTTTTCCGACACACGAAGCGATAAATACCTAAAAAACTAAAACCCAAATTAAAAGTTAAATAGTAACTTTGCACATTCAAAGTTTGGATATTTGCCTTTCCTCGTACTCAAAATTCACGAAGATCGAATTCCTGAAATACCTTAAACACTAAGCAGGGTTGATTAATATTAAAGATAATTATCTGAGGATTAACCGCTTCGTGATTTCAAGTTTCAAGAATCCTGTCTCGAGCTATTATCAAATATCCTGAAGTCTAAAAACCCATAAAGACTTAAAATCAAATATGATTATTTAAGGGGTTAAATACTATTATCTCATGATTACTTTTTTGCTAAATCGTAGCTCGGGTAAATTCAAATTTTATTCATCAAACCTCCTGATCGCAAACCACCAAACATTAATGGAATTAATAACTGATCTATGACAATAATTCCAAATAAGATCACAGATCACGGCCTAGATTTTTTCATTATAGAAAATGAATACATTATCAGTAAAGGTATTCGTGAAATCGATACACTTAAGGTGAATAATAATATTGGAGTTTGAATTCTAATTCACATTTCTCGCTGAACAACAAGTTTTACTAAGCTAATAAATTTACGCATTTCCCCTGTAACAGGTAGCACAGTTATGAGCTTACTACTATCATGGCTCCGCAGAAAATAGCTAAAGCGGTTGGTGAAAGCATGAACCCGAACATAGATGTCCTCTCAGACACCTCGCCAAGAGCTGTAGACACCATGAAAACCTAGATGAAGGTGTTTGATATCCCGCAACACTAATTGATTAGCTGCCCAGAAGAATCGGGCTATGAAGTGACCGAAACTTAGGAAAAAAAGCTCAAATATATAGTTCAATCAGAGCTGCATAAAATAGCCACACGACCGAGGCTCGTGCTATATAACGACATGATACATTGGGCCCTGGAGAATGTTAACGTCTCAACCAGGAGAATCCACAATTCACAGAAAGTTGCTATTGGGTATTTTTGACCGGAGCATATACATGTGATGTACAAATTATCCCCATCTTTCAAGTACAGTTACAATGTCGCTTTCCTGACAAAGTTCGATGAAGAAGAATGCACTAAATATGGAAAGAACCGCCCTGACTTAATCAAGGACTGGTGGGAATGCCCTGAGAAATTCAGAACAGACACCCATGGCATATATGCCACTGCATCATTAGATGTCCATATGATGTATGTGGCCATGATGCTATGTAGATTTTTTGGGAAATAAAACTCTGCTCACTTCCAATTACCATGGGTGCTAATCATGGATGAAGTTGCAGAAGGTTTATCTTTCAATTGGGCTAAGATATTATCAGAGAGTTTGGCCAAGGAAATCATAGAGTATTGGTCGTTGAAATCCAAAGGGAAACCCACTTCTTTCTACATGTTGACATACATTATGTATGCCATTTGTTTTATGAAACCATTTTCTTTGATGAGCTAGAGCTGGACTCCGACCAACGCCGAGCCCATACATTTCTATCACTCTAAGCTATGGGAGGATAAAGAAAAAGATTTATTCTATGAAATATGAAACTATGTGGTGGTGCCAATGTATATCGCTCTCTATGGTTTCCCGCCTCCCATGATTTTAGACAAGATCATGACCAACTTGGGGAAAATAGCGGACTGGTATATTGAGGAACATTTCTCCTACAACAGGGTTTTTGGGTGTTCAGTTCCCTCACATGCTTTACCAAAGTTTCTGCGAGATCGGATGGTGTGTCGAGAGGTAACATATCAAACTGTGACAGGGGGAATAAGCAAAGAATTAAAAGTAGCACATAAAAAGGTATGACCAAACTTTCCTTTACAAGTTGGCATGTTCTCATTATTAGATTTCGGCCACTCGAAAGTAGAGGTCGCATCCCTAAAAAACATTAAACTGGTGGATACTGAGTTCAAGAAACATGATACCCAGAAGATCGTGGAAAATCACTTGGCTCTATACAATGTAAGGAGATACGAGCATGAAGATTCCCCACAGGATGAAATATTTCGAGGATTAAGTATGTACCAGGAAGTATTGAGCAAAGTTCGAGCTCTGGCTCCAGATCAATTAGCCGAATTATCCAATTTCCGAAGACATAGAAGAAATAGTTTGCCTAAAGTCTTACAGGGAGAAACCCAGACACCTCCATCTACACAGGAAGTTGCAACTCAGGGTTTAGAAACCGAAGGTTCCAAGGAACATGATGCTCAAGGAAACCCGAAGAAAACTAAAGTTTTAACGCAAAAGGGGGATACTGCATTGACAAATCCACCAAGCGATCAAACAAAAGCTCAAATGGAAGATTTGATAAAAAAGGGACAACATGCATCACCGTCCACACCAAACAAACCAGCTACCAACACAGCAGGGCAACAACAGTCCACCGAAATAGGTAGCCCTATTATGTCCTTAACACCTTTACAGTCAAGTTAGGGGAATCCAAATGTTGAAGTCATATCTATAGAAGACCTTACTCCGATTTTAGCTGAAGAGATGCCTCCCTCCGACTTATTTTTCAACAAAAAGAGGAGGGCTGTAGTTAAAAGGGAAACTCATCAAAAGGATGGTGTAACATTAAACAGGCAGATGATGTTGTACGATGGGAATGGTCTAGATGAGACATAATTCACTATGTAAATGGCATGCTCATTAGGTGCCTTTGCCACGACTAATCAATGTTCGGTAGGAAACCTTGCGGAGAAACTGAAACAGAGGAATTTTTTGGTAAAACTATCGAAAGACCAGATGAAAACCTTTGAAAAAGAGGTGAGAAATCAGATGAATAAAAATTTTGAACAGATTAGAGCCAGTGATAGACAACAAATTCATCAGTTCGAAATCAATCTGGATGAGTTATCTAGGAATGCACAGGACAATAGTGAATTAGCTACTCAACATGAATATTTGATAAAAAAACTAAGGGCCAAAATAGATTTAGCTGAATTTACAATAGTGGAGATGGCAATTTTCCAAGATCAGGCATTGTAGGTAAACGAAAAGCTGGAATTAGCCTAGCATGACCTTTTCAAAAAAGTGGAAGCTGTTCAAAGCTGTTATTGGGTGGCAGAACTTTCTCTAAACAACATTTATATTAAGGAAAAAGAGGCCACTGTATCCCGAGCTAAGTTCTAGGAGGCCATTTTAATAGCATCAAAAGATGAAGTAGCAGAGGTCCCCTGATTGTCTCTTTCCGAGAATACCTGATGCGACATAATCCTGAAAGCATGGGAGGCAAATTTGGTTGAAAGAAAAGGGTTAGCCAGGGAAGTAAGTAAAGCTTGTGAAGAAATGTTGTCTTTGCTCGACAAAGAGTTACTGGATGTTGAAAGAGATAGTATCTCTGAAGCCCTGGGGCAGATTGATATAGCGAAAAATCAACTTAAATCTAAGACAAGCATAGAAGAAGCCTGGAAAACCATCCAACAATTGAAACAAATCGACCTTACCCAAATTAACAAGTGGATAGTAAATCCCAGTGTACAACTATAGGCTATAACTTTGGAAACAAGGAAAATAAATGATAAGTTGCCTCATATAGAAAAGAAGTTGTATATTTTCGAGGCAAATGAAACAACGAAACCTTCCAGGTTAGTAGTGCAGTTAGTAAGCAAATGTATCCAATGTGTCGAACACGGGAAAGCCAACACATATGGAAATAAATGAGACAATCTGGACATAATATTCACAAAGGTCATAATCAAGTGCCGGTTGTTTCCAAGCTGGAAGAGATGGAGAAGAAACGTCTCTGTGTGCAAACGAAGAGACATAAGAGATGTAGATGCAACCTTTCAGTTTTGCATGTTGTAAATATTTAATACTTTCTATGAGAAGTCCAACCGTTTCGGGTTGAGACATTTTGTATAAATACATAAATCAAAGACTTATTTCAGGCTGCTTCTTGTCGATTGTAACAGAGAAGACTCTCCTTATAGAGTATTAATACAAGTGCAGACAAAGATTCCAAATTTTGTTCAAATCTGGGTTATGTGTTTCTTTGTCTTCCATTGCTCATTTTCTTAATGTATTCCTGAATAAATGTTGATTTCAATTTAGTACTACAACTACTGAAATCTTATTGTATCAGTAATTTATTTAGTAAGTAGATTTTCCTCTGTAATTACTGTGAGTAATACAAGACCTGCTTGCTGTATGGATTGCTATATTTTTATGCTTTATTCAAGGTTATACTAATCTACTTTCTTCTACTGCAACAAGGTAGGATTCTTATGTAATTGATGCCCTGCTTTGTTCCACAGTTTTGTTATTTTCTTTCACTTCATTTATTATTTCGATTTGACTCAGATACGAAATACAATCTCTGTGCTGCTACAAGGTTAATTTCATAAGGAATGTTTCTCATATAACAGAGGTAGGAAAATCATTTTAAAACACACTCTCAAACAACTCTCCTGATGCCTGACATTATCCTTTGAGCCTTTAGTTTAATATCAGGATCAACAGGTTAGAGATAAGTGCCCAAACAATTTGGGAGTATCGTTCCATGAGCTTGTTGCTAGGAGAGTACATTTTACGTATCAAGTTCACAACAAGCTCAGAATCTCCAAAAATTGAAAGCTGACCACAACCAAGATTAAGGGTGTTTTTAATGCCTAATAATAAGGCTTTGAATTAGTGACATTTTTTTGTACAGGAAAACTCTAACTTGTAAGACAGATTATGAATTTTTCCTGTAGGGGAAACCAAGATAATGCCAGCCCCATTACCTTCATTAGAGCGTGAACCATCAAAGGGAATATGCCACATATCATCATCTAAATCGATTTTTTCCAAAGGAATACTATCCTCTTCAACAAAGATGGTGTTAGTCTCTACTTTTGTCTTGGTTTAAGTAACAAACCCTTGTCCTAAACCCTCCTTACCCATCCCTCATTTTCCACTTTCAGCTGTTTTCATTTTTTAGATTTTTTATATTTCATGGTTTGCATTAAATTTTTTGATGATTTATTTGAGTTTTGATTATGAAAAACATTGTTTAAACTAGAAGTGTCTCCTTTATGCCGTTGGAATTTTCAAATTTCAAGTTGTCAAACGCACTACGGGAATAAGCCTATTCCCGTAGCGCCAAATGATCATGCCATAATGTGCGCCTGCTATCCCGATTTAGTTATGATAACAAGATCATGAGTTGAGAGTTTGTGTGTTCCCACGAGAATTTGGTAATTATTTCTAAATCCAACAAGTTCAGAACATAATCGCTATACACGTGCGCATGGTTCATTTCAAAATCCCCTGATATTTAATTATTATTATGTGATTGGTTCGAGTTGTTTTAAGTTCAGCCTTGTAGGGAGAAATACAGGTATACATTCAAAGCAACAGGCATATATCAACAATTGCAGGAAGGGAATTTGGAACCCGAGGG
>SNQJ01S0127212.1:21313-37446 GCA_010110895.2 Picea sitchensis | reverse complement strand
CTCACCATTTAAACAGATAGACAACAACCATCGTTCCGACTCATGCTATTTTGTAGAAAACACAAAATAATTCAATCAACACAAGTGTAATTATGTGACTGTACAAGCCCAATTCAATACGACTCTAAATAATCAAAATGATGGGCTATCCATCCAACACAACGAGGCAACAACAACATGCCTGAATTCATAATACAAATAATCGAATTGCAACAAAGTCGTGCTTAAAACTCTGTGACTATCTCTGAGTGCACAACCAAAAAATATCCATACAATACACAGTGGGCAACCATACCTCTAACACCATGATGCAACATTCCCAATTGAAAATTATAAACAGACAGTCATAGTTTCATTAACTCAAACCATCATGTCGAGCTATCAATCTAATACAATATTGCTCAAATTAATCAAACTGCAATCAAAATCATGCTGTGTAAAACGCGGGCTCATCCTTGATGACGCAATCAAGTAACAATAACACATACAATGGATGGAATTGCCATAATCATCCCAGTTGCAATAACCATTTGGCAAAAAAAAACTCATAGTTACAGTGACCATTTATTCGTGGTGTAGGAACACCACACATACAAATGCATTACACACGAACATCAATAAACAATTGTAACTAATGCCGAGTTTAACATCCCAATAATCTTCAATGAAAAAGACAATGACTGTGTATCAACCCCAATATTCAACCAACCAATTCAATGTTGAGCTTATTACTTGGACTGTCATAATAATCAACAACCTGACCTAACATGTTGTGGAAACCACACATACCCACGCATTGACATGAAGCGACGCTATGACTTACTCAATTAAAAACAATACTGGGTTATCAAAACACAAGGAGATCGACTGTGTATTTGACCTATCCAATTAACCATGCAGGGTTTATCCATTGTAACAACACATGCAATGACTATATACCAAAACCGACACGATTGTCACATGATCAACTGGGCGAGCCTGCAATCAATTCTGTTGACAATACACACCCATCCATAATAACCAATAGTAAACCTGACATGCCACAACGGTCTTCTCTAACAACCCTCAGAATTGAGGAGTCAAGGGTTTGCTTTGTGGACCAATATAGGGAAAGCTAGAGCCGACTCCTTTCAATGGTGAAAACCTTCAAGACCAACGATGCATACACATAGAAAACCACAATTTATTCGTGGACAAGGTGACAAATCCCACGACAGGAGGGGCTATGAACAAAAGAGCAAATCTCTAATTGGGCCTGGTAATGATATTTAATACACACAGGGTATAACCCTCGTGGCTCTTCGGTCAACCAACTACAATGTTGAGGTGCAAACAAGGTCGATAAAAATAAATATAACCCACTCCGCGACCATTAATAGTGACAACAACCCAATGCCCAAGTGAACAAAACCCAGTGACACAGAGTGCTTCCAACCATTAAAACCTCATAAAATACAAAGACTGGGTAAGGTGATACGAATGCGTGAAGACAACCAGCCACTCAAAACCAAACAAAACCCTCCAACTAAACCAACAAGGGTAACAGAGAGCCTTTATGGCTGCTAACACCCAAGATGACCAATAACACTGTGACTTTAACATCATTACAGAGAAAACCATCAACACTTTATTCCAAAAATCACAATTTTACACAGTTGCAATACTCAAGGAAAGAACAACCCATACATTCGAGCCAATATCCATTTCATAACATAGCAGACTCATGGATGGCCAAAAAAATACATATCTGTAATCCAAGCACTTTAAACGCAAGCTGGTCGAGCGATTCCTCTCTACTTAGCATAACCACAACAACAAGGTTGAACAATAGCCCGACTAGGGTGGAGGCCAACGAAAGGAGTAAGGGTGACGTGCAATAAATGCATGTCACCTCCACCCACAGTCAATTAATTCATTAGTACACACCAACCATTAATCCATTAACCATTCATTTAAACCATGCATTGGAATTGACATCTATTACTTGTCAAACGCGCCACCCACATCATACCTTCCATTTCCAGCTTGAACATAATACATATCAACTATATATTCCAATTAAGTAAACCATGTATGGAACCATCACCAATAGTGCGATCCATATCAACTTATGCCATAACATAATCGCCATGCATATCAACTATATAACTCAAAAAAAAAAATCGCATAGCTATTAACTTAGTAGCTAGGATAACAACAACCCATTAAAAATCAATGCATGTAGTATAGTATATAGCATGGTTTTAGTTTCTTCCCTTTGCTTTTATATTTCCTTTTACCTTTTTCCAATATCTTGTGTATGTTATTGCTAATGTGTTTATTGTTTGTGGGCAAAACTTCGTTGCGATTTTAATTGTCAACAAATATGGGGTCTAGATTCATAAATAACATGGTGCTTCCACATATATGGTTGGCCCAAAATAACATTACATACATCCAACATGGAAATATCACATTATACCTCATCCTTGAAGGGATTGATTCCATATGAGAAGTGACACTGATGGCTGACAAAGATATCACGTCCCTAGCGAAGCCACCCGATGTTGTATGATTGCGGTTGTGGTGTTGTTGATAATCCCAACTATTTGATGAACTCTATTGAGATGAGGTTCTTCTGGCTTCCACTATCAATAATAAAATGTAATGGGGTCCCCTTCACCCAAATCTATGAATGAAAAAGGCGTTTCCCCTCTTCAGGATCTGCTGGTTCTTCTGGTTGAATTGTTGCGGTAAAAAAAGTAGCAGTGGGGTCTACATCGATGATCTGTCTTCTCCTATTATTTGTGTCTTTTGTGTAAATCACACCACTTTCTAGTGTCCTTCTTTGTCTTTCTGTTACCCTTCTTTTCCTTTGGCTTGGATTGGTTTTCTGGAGGCTGGTTGTTAGGGCCGTCTTTACCATACTTTGGTCATTGCACATTTGCAGACCCAAACTTTTGTTTGTTCTAGTGCCTAAATTTCTGCTCGATTTTGAAAACATATCGATAGGTATCTCCCATTGATGAGATGTCCAAAAAATTCATTTCAGTTTGGATTTACCTATGCAGATCCCTGCGGTATTTCAGAACCAGATGATGCTCATAATATTTGATACCCAGCTTGGTGTGCAAGGTATGGAAAGTATTTGTGAACTTCGACACTGTTTGGCGCCTCTCTTTCCGCAGTGTGGTCCATCTCATGTACTGGTCATCATAGTTTCCAAGAGGGTAATATTGTTCCTTGACCACGTCCAAAGATAAAATCTCAAGTGGGCTTGGCCCCATATATTCCAGACTCCTTTGTGGATGCTTTCTCCCAGTAAGTTTCCCACCAATGTTTGACATGGGGGAGAGCCTTAGGGAGTGCAAAGGTGATTTTTTCCCTGTTGAAAAAATTGTGATTAGAGAAATAACCTTCTAGCAGATTTAACCATTTTTCTAGGGCATCTGCATCTATCTGACCTTCAAATACAAGAATATCAAAATTAACTTGTACCTTGAAAGGAGAGGTGCCTCCAAAGTGGCCGCTTGATGAAGACACACCCATTTTTATCGATAGATGTTGAAGGATGTGGGAAAAATTCTCCATCATTTCGTCCCTCTGTTGTGTCAAATATTTCTCAAGCAACAAATTAATAGAATCTTCTTCTCTGTCATCTTTATTTTCTTTTGCCATGGAGTTTTTCTTGGGCATGCAAGAGCAATTTTCCTCAAAAGAGACAAGCTCGAGACCCAACTTGCTATACTCAGACCTCCTTGGGGACATGCACTGAAAAACGATCAAGAGTAGCCTGCTTTGATACCAATGATCCGAATTATTTTTTGGCACAAAATGAGAGTGGAGATATAATAAATAAATGTATATTGATATAATATATATATAACTATAAACACAAAGATACAATAATACACAATTTCAACTTCCCAGGGGCGTAAGTTTGGCATACGATCTCTGTTTGGGGCGCACAAACACTCGTTAGAAAGGTATTGACAAGGAGATTCATTTCATAGCCTCAATCATGCATTTATATATCACTGAGGTGTTCAATTGCGAAAAATCTTCGTTTAGGCCCTCAAAATGGCCACGAAAGTTTAGGACCCGAAAAATTGCAAAAAATAGTAAATTGCTAGAAAAATGTTTAGAGCCAGTTGTAATAGGTGGGTAGACATCGATATCCATTTGGATCAATTCTCCCTCCTTAGGAAGCAATGGTCTCCATTGCGTTGAGTTACCGAGGGAGAGGGGGAAGCATTTGGTCAATTTGAACCTTGGCGTGATGCTTTCCTTGCTGGACAAGTTGCACTCTTTGGCTTGTGAATGGTTGTCGAGAACCTGATGTTGGAAGGGTTGGACCTTTTGAACTAGTTTGTCTACATGAGATGATTGTGTGCAGAAGGAATATTTTCACTTTGCTTCAATCTTGTCGACCTACTTCTGTTGGATAGAAGGTGCTTGGGTTGAGGCTGCAATGGTTGCAATGTCCTTATGTTCACCTTTTGAAAAAATTGTGAAGAAACTGAATGTTGTAGTGTGAGATATTACCTTGCGGCACTGTTTAGGTGGGACAGTAGTCAGAACTACCTATGGTAACTTATAGAGATGACCCCCCAGAGTAATAATGATATTATGGGGTCAAGACTCATAAATAACATGGTTCTTCAACATATATGTTTGGCTCAAAACAACATCATAGACATATAGTGGGGCAACATCACATAATACCTCATCCTTTAAGGGCTTGATCCTGTATGAAAAGTGACACTACTGGCTAACACAAATATCTCGTCCCTAGCGAAGCCAGCCAATGTTGTATGGCTACGAGTGTGGTATTGTCGATAATCCCAATTGTTTAACGAACCCTGCTAAGATGAGGTTCTTCTGGCTTCTGCTATCAACAATAAATGCATTGAGGTCCCCTTCACTGACATCTTTGAATGAAAAAGTCACTCCCTCTCTTCAGGATATGCTGGTTCTTCTGGTTGAATTGTTGCGGTCACGACAATAGCAGTGGGGTCTACATTGATGATCTATCTTCTCCCATTATTTTATGAATCCGATTCTGAATCAAGGTTCGACTCCTTTTCTTTGATCTCGACCAACAATGATTGTTTTGAGTGACATTCATTAGTTTTGTGCCAGGGGCTTTGTGGAAATTGCACCACTTTCTAGTGTCCTTCTTCGTCTTTTCGTTACCCTTGTTTTCCCATGGCTTGGATTGATTTTCCGGAGGTTGTTTGTTAGGGATGTATTTACCAAACTTTAGTTGCGTATTTGTAGACCCGAACTCCCCTTTATTCTGGTGCTTAACTTTCTGCTCGATTTTGACATCATATCGACGGGCAACTCCCAGTGATGAGATGTCCAGAAAATCCATTTTGGTTTGGATGTACCTATGTAGATCCCCATGATATTTCATAACTAGATGCTGCTCAAAGTATTTGATACCTAGTTTGGTGCGTAAGGTATGCAAATTATTTATGAACTACGACATATTTTGATCCCTCTCATGCCACAGTGTGGGTCATATCATGTACCAATCATCATAGTTACCAACGTGGTAATATTGTTCCTTGACCGCATCCACAAAAAAATATCAAGTGGGATCAAACCCATATATTTCAGACTCCTCTGTGGAGCTTTTCTCCCAGTGAGTTTTCAAACAATGTTTGACATGGGGGAGAGCCTTAAGGAGTGCGAAGGTGATATTTTCCCTGTCGAAAAAGTTGTGAACAAAGAAATAACCTTCTAGTAGATTTAACCATTTTCTAGGGCATACACATCTATATGACCTTCAAATATGGGAATATCAAAATTAATTTGTACCTTGAAAGGATAGGTGCCTCCAAAGTGGCCTCTTTATGAAGACGCACCCGTTGTTATCGAAATGCGTTAAAGGATGTGGGAAAAATTCTGCATCATTTTATCCCTTTGTCATGTGAGAGATTGCTCAAGCAAAAGATTAATATAATATTATTCCCTGCCATTTTTATTTTCTTCCTCCATGGAGGGTTTCTTGGGCGTGCAATTACGATTTTCCTCAAGAGAGACAAGCTCGAGACCTAACTTGCTATACTTGTACCTCATTGGGGACATGCATTGAAAAATGATCAAGAGCAACCTGCTCTGATACCGCTGATCCGTATTATTTTTTAGAACGAAATGAGAGAAAATATATAATAAATAAATGTACAGAGATATGTTAGATACACAACCATAAACATAGAGATACAGAAATACACAAATTCTATAAATGAGAGAAATGTATAAAACTGTAGAAATACAGAGTGAAAGACTCGCTAGAATGGTGGAAGCTTATCATTGAGAAGATATGTGATGGCTACGCTCATGCGAAAGAATATGATTGTTACAATGAGGCTCCAAATTCCTTTTTAACATAAATAAAATCCAAAACCATAACCCCGGAAGATGAAAAGCCAACAATTTTGTGGGCCCTGTTTTGGGTAGTTTGGTGTATCAACTTCCCGAGGGCGTAAATTTGGCATACGATCTTCGTTTGGAGGGCACGATAGTTCGTTGGAAAGGATTGACGAGGAGATTCATTTCACAAGTTCAACCATGTCTTAGGCGATAATTGAGGTTCCTGATTGCAAAAAAACGTCATTTAGGCCCTCAAAATGGCCCTGGAAGTTTAGGACCCGAAAAACTACTAAAAATAGTAAATTGCTAGAAAAATGTTTTGAGCCAGTTGGAATAGGTGGGTGGCCACCAATATACACATGGATCAATCCTCCCTCCTTGGGAGGAAATGGTGTCCATTTTGTTGAGTTCCCGGGGGAGGGGGGGAAGTGTTTGTTGAATCTGAACCTTGGTGCATTGCTTGCCTTGTTGGAGAAGTTATGATGCTTGGCTTGTGGAAGGTTGCTGGGAACCTGATGTTGGAAGGGTTGGACATTTTGAACCAGTCTAGATAGATGAGATGAATGTGTGTAGAATGAATCTTTGTGCTTTTCTTCAATCTTGTCAACCTTATTCTTCTAGATAGAAGGTTTTTGGGCTGAGGCTGCAGTGGTTGCAATGTCCTTTTTTTCACCTTTTGAACAAATTGTGAAGAAGTTGAATGTTGTAGTATGAGATATTACCTCACAACACTGTTTAGATGGGATAGTAGTCAGAACTACCTCTTGTATCTTGTAGAGATGACCTCCAAGAGTAACAATGACACTACATGGTCGAGACTCATAAATAACATGGCGCTTCCACTTATATGGCTAGACGAAAAAGAACATCACAAACATCCAGCTGTGCAACATCACATAATACCTCATCCTTGAAGGGCTTGATTCCATATGACAAGAAACACAGTTAGCTGACATAAATATCTCGTCCCAGGCGAAGCCACCCGATGTTGTATGGATGTGGGTGTGGTGTTGTCGACAATCCCAACTGTTTGACATCCTCTACTGAGATGAGGTTCTTCTGGCGTCTGCTATCAACAATAAAATACAGTGGGGTCTCCTTCACCCACATTTGTGAATGAAAAATGCACTCCCCCTCTTTAGGATCTACTGGTTCGTCTAGTTAAATTGTTGTGGTCGTGACAATAATAGTGGGTCTGCGTCGATGATCTGTCTTCTCCCATTATTTTTTGAATTGGACTGCGAATCAGGTTTCGATTCCTTTTCTTTGGTCTCAGACACCAATGAATTTTTTGAGCGACATTCATCGGTGTTGTTCCATGGGCTTTTGTTGAAATCACACTACTTTCCACTGTCCTTCTTTGTCTTTTTGTTACCCTTCTTTTCTTGTATCTTGGACTGTTTTTTTGGAGCCTGGTTGTTAGGTCCATCTTTACCATACTTTGGTTGTTTCATATTTGCAGACCCAAACTCCCATTTTTTCTGGTGCCTAAATTTCTACTCGATTTTGACATCATATTGATAGGCAACTCCCAATGATGAGATGTCCAAAAAATCCATTTCGGTTTGGATGTACCTATGTAGAGCTCTGCGGTATTTCGAAACTAGATGCAGTTGAGAGTCTTTGATACCCATATTGGTGCGTAAGGTATGAAAATTATTTGTGAACTTCGACACTATTTGGCTCCTCTCTTGGCGTAGTGTGGTCCATCTCATGTATTGGTCGTCATAGTTACCAACAAGGTAATATTGTTCCTTGACTGCATCCACAAAAAAATGTCAAGTGGGCTCTGCCCCATATATTCCATAATCCTCTGTGAAGTTTTGATCCTAGTAAGTTTCCCACCAATGTTTGATGTGGGGGAGAGCCTTAAGGAGTGCGAAGGGGATATTTTCCCTGTTGGAAAAATTGTGAACAAAGAAATAACCTTCTACAAATTTAACCATTTTTTTAGGGCACCCTCATCTATCTAACCTTCAAATACAATAATATAAAAATTAAATTGTACCTTGAAAGGAGAGGTTCCTCCAAAGTGGTCGCTTGATGAAGACACGCCTGTTGTTATCGGTATGCGTTGAATGATGTGGGAAAAATTATCCATCATTTCGTCCCTCTGTCACATGAGATCTTTCTCAAGAAATAGATTAATAGAATATTCTACTCTGTCGTCTTTCTTTTCTTCCTCCATGGAGGGTTTCTTGGGCATGCGAGAGAGACTTTCTTCAAGAGAGACAAGATCGAGACCTAACTTGCTATACTTGGACCTCGTCGAGGACATGCACTTAAAAATGATCAAGAAAAACCTGCTCTGATACCACTGATCCATATTATTTTTTGGCACGAAATGAGAGCAGAGATATAATAAATAAATGCACATAGATATATCATATATATAACCATAAACATAGAGATACAATAATACATAGTTTCTATTAATGAGCGAAATGTACAAAACTGTAGAAATACATAGTAAAAGACTCGCTAGAATGGTGGAAACTTATCTCTGATAATAGATGTGATGGCTACACTCATTCAAAAGAAGATGCTTGTAACAATGAGGCTCCAAAGGAATTTTTAACATAAAGAAAATCCAAAACCCTAACCTCGGATGATGAAAAGGCAATAGCTTTTTTAGACCCCATTTTGGGTAGTTTGGTGTATCAACTTCCCGGGGGTGTAACTTTGACATACGATCTCCGTTTGGGGTGTACGATAACTTGTTGGAAAGGTATTGACGAGGAGATTCATTTAACAAGATTAATCATTAATTTTTTTTAATTAAATTAGGTTCCCAATCACGAAAAATTGTTGTTTAGGCCCTCAAAATGGCCCCAGAAGTTTAGGACCTGAAAAACTGCTAAAAATAGTAAATTGCCAGAAAATTGTTTTGAGCTAGTCGGAATAGGTGGGTGGCCACTGATATCCACCTGGATCATGGTAGTTGATTAACATTCGTAATCATTTATTAATTTTTGTTTTATGTGCTAGAATATAATTATGTCCACTCCTTGAAATTTGGTTCTCAAGTATGTCTCAAATAACAAATGAAGAAGATGATATCATAATTACCCTAATAGTTTGATCTTTGTCAACATAACATGATCGAATTTAAATAGTATGATGTGGCAGAGTATGCACTCCAACACGTTTCATCAGTCAATGTAGTTTTTTGATCTACGCTTACACCAAAGAATGCTCATGCCTAACTAGAAATAATTGCGTGCTTGACTTTTTTTCATTTGCAAGGAAAACCTCATGGAGAACCCAAGAGTTTCTTCCCCACATTTGTGGATGGTATCCCAAATTAAATTGTTGACATAGACTAGTGTGCTTAACCCAATGGGTTTCAAACTTGGCACCTGTTAGCACGACAACATGATTCCTAACAACATTGGCACAACTGATTGTAGCCATGATGCCCAACAACATTTGCGACAACTAGTTGAGCTAACCCCTTACGCTTGTTGTGTGCTTGAATTACTTATGTGCACACAAGTTTTTCATTAATATTTATAAAACCCCCACCCCTTTATGAAAAAACATTTTTCTTCACACCCAACATTTCTTTGAACTTCTAAAACTCATTTTTCCTTAGAAGTTTTGTAAATGTTTACTATTTTATCTAATGCCTTACAATATTTCCATTAAATTTGATCATCTTATGCTGCATGAAATACTAAATACCAACTTCAAATATACTTGTTGAGCTAATGAAAAACTGCATTTTCCTCAATTTCTATATATCTCCTTTATAAAAATAAAAGAAAATTACATCAATAGTAGTGAATAATTTTCTCAACCTTTTTTTTCACCTATTACATTTAGTACACCTATGTACTCAACCTATGTTAAAGATATACACACCATGTGTTCTTTCTTGATGCTCCAACTTACAATTTTCGAATCAACATAGAATGAAAAACCAAATGGGGATCTTCTAGAATTCACACACCTAGACTAGTCAAATTTTGTGAATAAAACTAACTCCAAATTCTTATCATGCTAGTAACATTCCAATCCCCAACTCTATGAATTTCATATATCTGATTTTTTTCGTAGTTGTCTTATAGTAACTTTCCTTAGATTCGTCCAAGTATCTTGATATCTAATGGGACCTTGTTTTGTCATCCTTTCAACCATGTTTTTCCTTTTTTCTTTGCATCCTTTTGTCACAATTATTGATTATTTTCTTATAAAAGATGCTACATTTTCCCCAAAATCATGCTATAGGTTATGAAGGTTGCAGATCCAATTTTTAACTTATTAGTTTCCATTGTCGCGGAACCATGGATCCATGAGTTCCAACCACTACATTTTGTGTTCCCATTGTTGTAGAACCATTGCTACGAATCCACAAGTTCAACCACTACATTCCTTAATGCCATGTGCTCATTGTTGTAGACTTGTGCAACATTTTTGAGTGGGGGGTAAATAGAGATATATAACTATTTTGTCATAATATATAATATAGTTCATTTTTCTCATACTTTCCTTTCTAGTTTCTCTGTGTTCATGAGTTGATTAAATTAGCATTTATCTATGATTTGGTACTCACCTGTTGAAGTTATTATAGTGCCTTACTTTGTAGAGGAAGGGCCCACTTTGAGGGGACATGTGTTGAGTTATTTCTTATTGGTTTGTTGTATTTTTCATAGTTTAACATTTTACTATTCTTAACTGATTGCTACAAATTGATTGAATGCACATGGTGTGTTGCATAACATTGAATATACTTATGTGCTATCGATAACTGATTGCTACAAATTGATTGAATGTACATGGTGTGTTGCATAACATTGAATATACTTAAGTGTTATTGATCTTCAAGCTACAGATTATAATTGTTTTTTAGTTGTTTACAATACATGATTATAATTGTTTTTTAGTTGTTTACAATACATGATTATAATTGTTTTTTAGTTGTTTACAATATATATTTATGTTTTTTTATACTTTAATGTTTTGTTTTCTGTAAGAAGAATTGGATTTCTAATTAGAGTAGTAGTGACATATTAGTATTCATATTTTAAATAAGTTTTTGAGACTTTCATATGTTTTACACAACACCTTGTAAGTGTATAAGTCCTGGGTTGATAATTAAATGTATTAGTAAGTTAGATGTCCTGTTCATAATTAATAAAGTATTTAATAAGCTTATCATTTTTGGTCTCATTTCCGAGGAGGTGTTAAATACTTAAGACGTTTTTATTATGCTAAATTAAATAACACATGGTTTAAGGATTTGTATTGTAGGAATCATTATCCACTGGAGATTTGCATCGTTTTCTAATTTACCATGGTCATGTTGGTATTGAGAATCCACATGTATATCTCAAACCTTTAAATAAAGTTTGGGGGATATTTAAAAGTTCTTATGATAATAGAAACACAATGATTGTAGTTGGTTCGAAAGAAAAAAAAAAACATATTTGTAGTGATGAAGGGAACTACGTAATTACAAAGGGTTATAATTGTGATGATGTGAATGATACATACTTTTTAGATCGATTGTGGCCATGTTTTCTACACCTAAATGATGTCAGTGACGTGAGATCTATTCCAAAAAAACTTGAAACTATGTTAAATAATGTAATTATTACTTTTTGCTAATATTTTCTATTTGTAACAATGTTTTATATGGTTAATAAGATCTTCTAAATATTTTTATATTTGGTTGTGTTTAATAATATCAATAGTATTTTTAATCTTTTATAGTATTTCATTTGAAATAATTAATTAATGAAATAAGTTATTTAAGTATCGATTTTCAATTCCAATTATAGAAATCCAATATATATGAATGTTATATATCTGTTAGCTTTTATTGTGTATATTTTTCTGTTGTAATTACAATAAGATTTATGAAAATTACAATAATGACAAATTCAATTATGGAATCATGCTTGATATTAAATACTTTGAGCAAATGTTTTGAAACATTATATTTAATGGTACTTATGATTGTAGAAATACAATTTGTGTGGATGATACCAAGGAAAATAATCTACCTGTCAATGAAAATATATATACTATTACAGATTTAAGAATAATTATAAAGACATGAATGACAAGTACTTGTATATGATGTGTAACCCATTTTAAAATATTTGAAGAATATAGATTAAATTTGATTAAAAGTCAAGTGAGAAATAGAGGTTTTTAAAGTGCAAAATTTGGTTCCAAATGTACCAATTTTGACTTTCAAAATTAGATTTGATATTTTGATTTTCAAAATMTGATTTCACATTTGTTGAATTCAATTACTTTATAAATCCAATTTTACAATTTTGATATTTAATATTGGCACATTTGRAACCATAATTTTCACTTTAAAAATCTCATTTTGCACACCAATTTCGATCTATCTTTAAAAAACTTCAACAAAAATTAATCCAAATTTTGCACACCAATTTCGATCTATCTTTAAAAAACTTCAACAAAAATTAATCCAAAGTTAATGAAATGGTCATTAAATAAAAAATAAGAAAAAACCCTACCTCCCAAACTTTGGGATAGATGAAGTCACTAGTATCATACAAAAATACATGAATGGAATCAAATGAGATTCTTATACACAAAAAAAACCTACCTCCCAAACTTTGGGATAGATGAAGTCACTAGTATCATACAAAAATTCATGAATGGAGTCAAATGAGATTCTTATACACACTGGTCAAGCATAACAATATAAAATACAAGGAAGATCCACACTTCCCAAGTTCTTTGACCATATATTTAAAATATTTACCATTGGCATCATCTCACATGGAAGTATTATATTTATGATGATCTCCAACAACACCATCTTAGGAGAGATGCTTTCACTTTAGCACATCATAATGACCAATTTTTATCATTTTCTTCACTGTAAAGTATGACCTTTTCATTGTAAAGTATGACCTTTTGTTTGTAGTTCACTTTGTGTATTATGCAGAAAATTAATGTAATGATACTTAGATATATTTGCTTATATAATGGAATAGTCATAGATATTAGATGGTATTGTTCATTCATATGTGAATCTCATATGTGATTAAAACTTAGACATGAGACTTGATCCAGATTATTTTTGGCACAAAATGAGAGCGGAGATATAATAAAGAAATGTATATAGATATCTCAGTTATCCAATAATATAACAAAAATAAATCAGAGATGCAACCATAAACACAGAGATACAATAACACACAATTTCTATTAATGAGTGAAATGTACAAAACTATAGAAATACAGAGTGAAAGACTCGCTAGAATGATGGCAGCGTATCTCTAAGAAGAGATGTGAAAACTACTCACATTCAAAAGAAGATGGATTACAATGAGGCTCTAAAGGTATTTTTTAACATAAAGAAAATCCAAAACCCTAACCCTGGAAGATGAAAAGCCAACAATTTTGTGGACCCCGTTTTGGATAGTTTGGTGTATCAACTTTCCAAGGGCGTAACTTTGGCATACGATCTCTGTTTGGGGTGAACAATAGCTCGTTGGAAATGTATCGTCGAGGATATTCATTTTGGGGGCTCAATTAGAGCCTKCAACTAACAAKGAGGTGTTAGATCCAAAAAAAAAATCATTTAGGCCCTCAAAATGGCCTTGGAAGATTAGGAATCRAAAACTTGCTAAAAATAGTAAGTTGCCAGAAGACTGTTTTGTGCCAGTTGGAATAGGTGGGTGGCCACCGATATCTAACTAGATCAATCCTCCCTCCTTAGGAGGCAATGTTCTCCATTGCATTGAGTGCCCGGGGGAGAGGGGAAAGAATTTGCTGAGTTTGAATCTTGGTGAGCTGCTTGCCTTGCTGGAGAAGTTGCATTGCTTAGCTTGTTGAAGGATGTCATGAACTTTGTGCTAGAAGGGTTGGACCCTTTAACTAATCTAGCTACATGGGATGATTGTGTGCAAAAGGAATCCTTGTGCTTTGCTTCAATCTTGTTGACTTTCTTCTGTTGGATAGAAGGTGCTTGGGTTGAGGCTGTAGTGGTTGTAGTGTTCTTTTGTTCACCTTTTGAACAAACTGTGAAGAAGTTGAATTTTGTAGTATGAGATACTACCTTGCGACATTGTTTAGGTGGGATAGTAGTTAGAACTACCTTTGGTATCCTATAGAGATGAACCCTTAGAGTAAGAATGGTGCTATAGGGTTGAGACTCATAAATAGCATGGCGCTTCCACATATATGGCTGGCCCAAAAGAACATCATAGACATCTAGTGGGGAAACATCACATAAGACCTCATCTTTGAAGGGATGGATGTTGTATGACAATCGAAACTGCTCGCTGACACAAAGGTCTCTTCCCTAGTGAAGCCACCCGATGTTGTATGGATGTGGGTGTGGTTTTGTCAATAATTCCAACTCTTTGATGACCTCTGCTGAGATGAGGTTCTTCTAGTTTCCGCTATCAACAATGAAATGCAAGAGGGTCCCCTTCACCCACATCTATGAATGGGAGAGGTGATCCCCCTCTTGAGGATCTGATGGTTCGTTTGGTTGAATTGTTGTAGTCACGAAAGTAGTAGTGGGGTCTGCGACGATGATCTATGTTCTCCCATTATTTTTTGAATCAGATTCCGAATTGAGGTTCGAATCCTTTTCTTTAATCTCGACCACCAATGACTTTTTTGAGCGACATTCATCGGTGTTGTGCTAGGGGATTTTGTGGAAATATCACCACTTTCCAATGTCCTTCTTCGTCTTCCAATGACCCTTATTTTATTGTGGCTTGGACTGGTTTTGGGGAGGTTGTTTGTTAGGGCCATATTTATCATACTTTGGTTGTTGCAAATTTGCACACCCAAACTCCCGTTTGTTCTGGTGCCTAAATTTCTACCTGATTTTGACAGCATATCGATAGACAAGTCTCAGCGATGAGATGTCCAAAAGCTCCATTTCACCAAATGCCACTCAGAATATTTGATACCCAACTTGGTGCACAAGGTATGAAAGGTGTTGGTGAACTACGACACTTCTTGGCCCCTCTCTTGACACATCATGGTCCATCTCATGTACTGGTCATCATAGTTACCAACATGGTAATATTGTTCCTTGACTGCATCCACAAAAAAATACCAAGTGGGTTCAGCCTCATATATTCCATACTCCTTTGTGGAACTTTTCTCCCAGTAAGTTTCCCACCAATGTTTGACATGGCAGAGATCCTTAAGGAGTACGAAGATGATCTTTTCCTTGTCGGAGAAATTATGAACAAAGAAATAACCTTCTAGCAAATTTAACCATTTTTCTAGGGCATTTGCATCTATCTGTCCTTCAAATATGAGAATATCAAAATTAATTTGTACCTTGAAAGATGAGGTGCCTCCAAAGTGGCCACTTGATGAAGACGCACCGGTTTTTATCGGCAGGCATTGAAGGATGTGGGAAAAATTCTCAATCATTTCGTCCCTCTATCACGCGAGAGCTTGCTCAAGCAACAGATTAATATAATCATTTGCTCTGTCGTTTTTCTTTTCTTCCACCATAGAGGGTTTCTTGGGCATGCGAGAGCGATTTTCCTCAAGAAATACAAGCTCGAGACCCAACTTTCTATACTTGGACCTTGTCGGGGACATGCACTAAAAAAATGACTAAGATCAACCTGCTTTGATACCACTGATCCAGGTTATTTTCTACACAAAATGAGAGCGGAGATATAATAAAGAAATGTGCAAAGATACCTTAGTTATCCAATAATATAACATAAATAAATCATAGATGCAACCATAAATAGATAGATACATTAATACACAATTTCTCTTAATGAGCGAAATGTACAAAA
>SNQJ01S0127212.1:0-19251 GCA_010110895.2 Picea sitchensis | reverse complement strand
CTGACTGTTAATCTGGATAGGCCATTTCGCAAGTTCGAGTATCGGGATATTTGGAAACAAGTGGAGTGAAGACTCCTGAAATGCGAAATCCCAAAATTTCATATGGGATAAGCATGAGGTCACGGCCCGAGGTCGTATGGAGTGATGGAGAGGAGTTGCGCCAAAGGATGAAAGCGCTTGTATTGTTCACATAAGAGGCTCTGTGTGGTCTCGAGGCGCAGGGATTGAATTGAAGAAGTCGTGAACATCTCCTGGAGCATTCATGGGTGTCAGGTCTTGTCCCGATCCCGATGAAAGTAGTTAATGGAAATAGGGGAGGTGGTTGAAACCTCGTCTCACCCCATAAATGGAAATCATGGAGGGACTGGCCTTGGAGGTAGACTGTCAGCCCAAAGTTCCCGTGTCAGCAAATTATCCTGCAAAACCCATACTGATCTAAGCTCGTGTCTAACAGAAGAATGAAAGTGCAGACTGATAAAAGAAGATGCAGACGCAAATATTTGATTGTAGAAACCAGGTCATACTCTTGGTGGTGGCGAGTTGTTCTGAGTATACTACTCGGTTTTGATATTTTTTTATGGTCGATGGTTGAGTTAAGCTTCCGTATTGTAAATTTTTAATGAAGCTCTAGTTCTTCTAGTTATGTATCTGTATTTGAGACTTCTTGTTTAATGTAAGTCAATTTTCATTCATCTCTCCATAAAAACTGTGTTAGAACACTCAGACATGGATGATCCAGTCGAGGGTAGTTATGTTTTTGTGATGTAGGTTTGATCACAATGACATCGCAACCAGTTTTAATCAATTTCCTGTGTTGTCTTTTCCCTCTTACACTGAAGAGATCGGGCATGGATGATCCAGTCGAGTTGTTGTAGCTACATCGTGATGTATGTTTGATCATTGTGCTATTATGATTGTGTTGCCTAAATATACTTCAGTGTTTGAAACTTTGAATCCAAGAGGATCTTGCCTTCTAAGTTTTTCTCCTTTAGGCTGCTGGATGACTAGATGTCCATAGAAAACCTCTTCATTCTCCTCAAGTTCTTCCTCCTACTCACCATTATTACAACTTACTAACTGAATTTGAATCAATACCTCATCTGATTGTGCATGTTGTTCCAGTTTCCTGAGTTAAAGTAATATTTTCTTGAGTTTGCGCCCATTCGACCCCCCTTTAATTTATTCATTGTGACATACAAACTGATGGGTACTGGGCTTATCTCTGCCACAATCTAGAGGTGACTTCTAGTGATAACATTTATGGCGCCATTGTCGGGGACGAATTGAAGATTTTCCCCGAGATTGAACGACAAAGATTACCAGTTCTGAAGGTGCATCAGTACTTAGTACATCAAATATTGCAATTGTGCACCTGACAACTCCACTGTGACGACTCCATTGTTTCAGCTATGGCTTCCAGAGGCAGACACATGAGGTGTACTCCACAACTACCTTTCGCAACACCTGAAGCTGCCCTAGAGAAAATTGTTAGAAAGAGAAAGGCCCTTCAAGAAGGTACTTCTACTGTTGAACCAGGTATTTTTGATGATTTTCACTATCCTCCTATAGAAACTCCAATATCTTCTTCTCATTCTCCTGTTATATCATATGTTGGAGTTTCCCGAAGTTTAAAGTTTGGGAGTGTTCCTGTTGATTTCTCCCCGCCTGTTATAGGATTGGAGGGAGAAATATTTGTCACTTCTATCTTCCCTGAAGTTGTACCTTGGTATAGACCGAGGACCTCAGAAGATTTTCCCACTCCGGGATTTATCACCCCTCCTCTTGTTAAAGTTGTTTCTTTTTCAAAAAGGGAAACCTCTGTTCCCTCAAGCCTGGTACCTTTTTCTCCAAATCCTCTGCTATTTCCTTTTCCTCCCGGAAGCTCACTTCCAATCTCCCCTATTCGAACCCCTTCCTCTCCTAGTTATCCTCCAGTTCACATCTCAATGGTGGCTCCTAATCCTCCCAGGAATAGAATGGATGCCATAGTGGCTGCAAGATATTCCCCTCTAATATTACCTCAGCCGATGAATGCTCTCCTGCTGGATATTACCTAAAATGCATGCCCAAATTCATAGGAGAAGAAGACATAACTGCTGAAGAGCACCTTGCTGCCTTCTATAGTTATGCAGACAATCTAAATATTGAAAATGAGGATGTGTGGATGAGAGTCTTTATCTAGAGCCTTGATGGTGAGGATAGGAAGTTGTTTAAAGGATTGACCTCTGGATCTATTGCTGGGATTGAGGCTTTAGATGATGTTTTCTTAAGAAAATGGGGGGATAAAAAGGACTTCATGTATTACATCATAGATTTCATGTCCCTAAAGAGAAAAGAGGGAGAATTTGTCTCTGACTTCTCCAAAAGATTCAACAAAATGTACAACAAGATTCCTGTTGAGATAAATCCCACTGAAGCCTATGCTAAAATTACCTATGCTAGTGCTTTTGACCCTGATTTCCACCTTTTGTTAAGAGAAAGAAGAGCTACTTCCTTGGCTCATATGCAAGATGCATCCCTGGAAGTAGAATCTAATGTTTTGGCAGTAGACAAACTTAGGAAATAAAACTGACAGAGACAGAGGAAGGGGGAGATCTGAAGCCTCAACCTCAGGTTCCTCTGTGCCTCACCCTCAAGTAGATGAGTTGACCAAGATGGTGAAATCTCTTTCTACAGAAATGGAGAAGATGAAATTCGAGGGGAAGCAGGGTTATAAATCTGCTCAAAATGATGATAACCGAGGTAACTTCAGAAGACCTAATTATACCCCTAAGATACTTCTAATAAAACCCTGAAACAAAGAGAGGTATGATCGGAAAATCCAAACCCCTCTCCAAAATAACCTCATTTCTGATGAAGCAGGTGAGGAAGAAGAGCTTGATCCTGAAATCCATTGTCTTGGAGACACCTCTCCATTTCTCCATTTAACCCAATCTTCATATGAGGAGTCCCTCATGGACGACCAGATAAATGAGCTGAGTAAAGGGGAAAATACCAATAGTAATCCAAATAAATATAATCTCAGGTCTAAGAAGAAAGAAGGGAATTCTGACATCCCTGATCAGCCTACCATAGCAGAGAAGCCTGCTAAAATGTAGCAGGCAGCAACAAAGAAAAGAAAACACAGAACCCCTCACCAATAACCAAAGGTCCTGCCCTAGAAGTGAGAGAAATTTTGAAACCCTTTTCCTCTTTTAACTTTTAGCATGAAATTCAAAAGATTAGGATTCCTGTGCCCCTTTCAGAGCTAGTCAAGCACGAAGATTTTAAAAAATACCTCTCTAAGTTGTTGCAGTCTGAGCCATCTTTCCATTCCATCGACTCAGTAAATCTTCAAGACGAAAAGACAACAATCATCTTAGGACCTATGATAGAAGATAGAGATGATTCATCCTCTCCCTTCTACAACTCTCTGAACATACATGATAAGGTGCTGCAAAATTTTTTGATGGACTCAGGGGCATCTCATAATCTCATGCCCAAAACTGGCATGGATGAAATGGGATTAGAAATCACAAAGGCTTACCATGATTTGTATTCTTTTGATTCAAGGAAAGTGCAGTGTCTTAGGGTCATCAAAGATTTGGTCATGACCTTGTTTCAGCTGCCCATGAAAAGCATGGTCATGGACATCGTGGTGGATGATGTTCCCCCCAAGTTCGACATGCTCTTGTCAAGATCTTGGATAAAAATACTTGGAGGAAACTTGCAGATGGACCTCACATATGCTACCATTCCAGTGTTCGGGGGGGAGCATAGAAGACTGTACAGAGAAGCTCAACTGGCCTACATTATTAGTGATGAAGCAGACCCCACCAACCATCCTGTATTCTCCCTTGATACTGGTTTGGGATCCATCTTTTTGCAGCTCACCGATGCCCTTGAACCACCTCTCGAAATCAGAAAGCGGTCCCTTACTCTCTGTGAATGTTCTCCTCTGATTACCTCTATTTGGAAAATGTTCTTTGATGGAGCCTCTTCTAGAGAAGGTGTTGGTGCTGGAGTGGTCTTTTTTTCACCTATTCAAGAAATTATATCTCTGTCATACAAGTTATAATTTGAAGCTACCAATAATGTGGCAGAGTATGAATCCCTTATTTTGGGTTTGAGGGATGGGTCTGAGGGATGCAAAGGACATGGGGATTGAAGAGATAGCAGTATTTGGGGATGCTGAGTTGATTGTTCAACATATCAAAAATATTTATCAAGCTAAGCACCCGAGGTTGAGATCGTATAGAAATGAAGTGTGGGATCTGGTCGACGATTTTTTCTTAGCTTTCAACATTTCATTTGTTCCAAGAGAAGAAAATGTCATGGTTGATTCTCTGGCTGTTTCAACAAGTAATTTCAGAGTCACTCTGCCACCCAAGCTCAGGTATGATATAGAAGTGAAATATAGACCCTCTATACCTAACAAAGTCAAGCATTGGAAAGTGTTTGAGGACGATCTTGAAATCAAAAGGTTCTTGGAGTCTGTTGATGAGTTTTCTACATTACACATTGATAAAGATCATGATTCTGAAATGAATCCTCATGCTGATGTTTTTATGAACAAGATCGTTGATCATCATATTGTTCAATTGCCTAGCAATCACATCCCAAAGGGACTAGTTCATTTGGAAATACTATTTGACAGAAATGATGTGGTAGTAAAAGGTAAAGTTTCAAATGATGATGTTGATGTAGCTGAGTGAAATATTGGCATAGAGAAGAATCCAAAGTTTGTCAAGTTGTCAAGCAACTTGTTGAGTGAGCAAAGGGCCGAGTATGCTGAGTTATTAAGAGAATTTGCTGATGTGTTTGCCTGGAAATATGAAGATCTCAGAACATACGACACAAGTGTTATCGAGCATAAGATCCTATTGAAAGAAGAGGCCAAGACATTTAGGAAAAAATTAAGACAAATAAATCCTATGTTGTTGCCTATTATGGAAAGGGAGATAAAAATCTCTTGGATGCCCAGATCATCATCCCTTTGAGATATTCTGAGTGGGTAGCCAACTTGGTCCCAGTAAAAAAGAAGAATGGAGAAATCAGACTCCGTGTTGATTTCAGGAACTTGAACATAAGATCTAAGAAGGACAATTACCCTTTGCCAAAGATGGAACACATATTATATAAGGTGACATGTGCACCTAGGATTTCCATGATTGATGGTTTTTCTGGCTACAATTAGATCTCTGTCTTGCCTGAAGATAGAGAAAAGACAACCTTCACCACTCCTTGGGGCACATTCATGTATGCCAAAATTCCCTTTGGATTGATGAACGTAGGAGCAACCTTCCAACGAGTCATGGACATCGCCTTCATTGGAGATAGGGATAAATTCGTAGTCATCTATTTGGATGACATTACAGTTTTCTCCAGATCTGATAAAGAACATTGTCAGCATCTGAGAAGGGTCTTCTTGAAATGTAGAAGGTTTGGTCTCTCCCTTAATCCCCCAAAGTCTCTATTTGCCATGCAGGAAGGAAAATTGTTGGGACACATAGTATCAGCTAAGGGGGTCAGGATTGATTCAAGTAGGGTAGAAGCTATTCAAGCCTTGTTGCTTCCCAGATCCAAGAAGGAACTCTAGTCTTTCTTGGGAAAAATTAATTTTTTGAGGAGGTTTGTTTCAAATTTTGTTGAATTGGTGAATCATATTTCAACCATGCTTAGGAAGGGGAATGAAGTAAAATGGACTGTTGAGTCTAGAAATTCTTTCGACCAAATCAAGAAGGTAATGGCAGAGACACCTGTGCTCATCAGTCCTGACTACTCCAAGGATTTCTTGATTTTTTCCTTTGCCTCATCTGACACAGTAGCAACTGTTTTGTTACAAAAGAATGTTGAAGGGTTGGAGCAGGCCATTGCCTTTTTCAGTAGGGCACTGGGGGATGCAGAGATAAAATATGACATCATGGAGAAACATGCCTATGCTTTGGTGAAAGCTCTCAAGGCTTTCAGAGTCTATGTTCTGCATTCAAAAGTTATTTCATATGTTCCTTCAGCCTATGTGAAGGACATTCTCATTCAACTTGACATAGACGGGAGAAGGAGCAAGTGGATTGCTAAAATCCTTGAGTTTGATCCGGAAATAAAGCCCACCAAACTAGTTAAAGGCCAAGGTTTAGCCAAGCTATTGGCTGAGTCTAATTGAGAATCTTTGGGGGTTAACTTCATCAACACTTGCTCAGAAAATTAGCAAGCTGAGTTGTCTGATAAAATTTCTCGGGGCGGCCCTCCGTTGGCAGAATGTACCTGGTACAAAGACATTATATATTTTCTGCAAGAGTTGCGAGCCCCTGATGGTATGGGAAAAAGAAAGACAAGAGATTTAAAGCTTAAAGCAATTAAATACTTCCTTATTGATCAAGTCTTATACTGGAAAGACCCTTTGGGAGTGCTCCTGAGATGTTTAGACCCACAAAAAGCCTAAAAGGTTATGTTCGATTTTCATGATAGTGTGTGTGAGGGAAATCACTTCTAGAAAAATACAACCTATAAAATTCTCAGGGCTGGGTATTTCTGGCCTACTCTATTCACTGATGTCTGTGCAAAAATCAGGGCTTGTATTAAATGTAAGAAATTTTCTGGGAAGCAACAGCTCAAGTCTTTGACATTGGAGCCTGTGGTAGCTTTAGGACCTTTTCAGCAGTGGGGCCTGGACTTCATTGGGGAAATTCATCCTGCTTCAAGCGGTCAACACAGGTGGATCTCGACTACCATTGATTACTTTACCAAGTGGATATAAGCTATCCCCAGAAGGAGTGCTTCTCATAAGGTGATCATTGGTTTTCTTGAGGATTTTATAGCAAGGTTTGGTTGTCCGAAAAGGATTGTCACTGATAACGCTTCATCTTTCAAGGCCAAGCCATTAATCATGTTTTGTGAGCAGCTTGGAATTTCATTGGTTCACTCAACTCCTTACTACCCCCAAGGGAATGGATTGGCGGAGTCCTTTAACAAGAGCCTTATAAAAATCATCAAAAGATTGTTAGAGGAAAACAAGAAAGCATGGGATTCAAAGCTCAATTTTTCTCTGTGGGATGACAGAGTGACAACAAAGAGATCTCTTGGTGTCTCTCCTTTTCAGATTGTGTATGGAGTTGAGGCCATATTTCCTTCTCAGCTCGCCTTGCTAGTGGAAAAATTCTTCCAGGACTACCAAGGAGAACTTAATGACATGGTCAGAGGATACTGCAGCTGGTAGAAGTGCAACAGACTAGGGAGCAGATACTGGACAAAGCACATGAACTTGTCTGAGTCTTGTGGGTTTGTGGTTTTTACCTAAGTCTATAATTTTACCCTATCTCCCTCCTTTTCACAGACCCAATTTAAGTTTTACCCATTCGGCTTGTAGTTTTCTTCTGTTCGCCCTCGATCATTTGAGCGACCTATTTTTTCTGTTGTTTTCCCTAAGAGGTCTCGACCCTAAGATTTTATGTTTTCTCTAAGGTTGATCACTGCCCTCTCTACCTTTGTCACTAATCCTTTTGATTTCTCGAGCCCTCAGCCAGTCATCCAAGTATTTGTTTACAAAATCCATGGCCATAAGCACAAGTGCAACACTTAGAGTAGTCTGATATGGGCTTGAATCAAGCAAGTGAGCAAGTTCAGTTTGGAGGAGGAAATTTCATTTCAAATTTCAGAAATCAACGATGAATAATAATCACGGGAATCAGGAGTTCAGAACTTTGTTGAAGTTATTTGTAAAAGATACGAACCCCCGAAATCCGAAATTAGTAGGAGCCATCCGATCTAGCAGGATGCGTGGCACCATATTCGAACCGCGGAGAAAGTCATTTAGGAAAAAACAAAGTGAGGAATGTGTAGATTTCTCGAGTCCTGAAATGCTGAAGTCCCGAAATGCCTATATTTATCTAGGCCATCCAATTCAAAGGGACGCGTGGCACCTGATCCGAGAAATCGCAATTTCGTGACTCAAAGGTTTTAAAATGGAGCACGATGCAAGTTCGCGAAACACAAAATCGTGAAGCGCCTCGGAATTGGGCCCACGATCACAGCTCATGGTCATAAGGAAAGTAGGGCCATAAAGAAGGGAAAGCACCTATTGAGTCGCTAGCGACTGAGGTTGTTCGAGGAGATGATCCTAGTGGTCAGATTCAAAGCAAGTTCGACTATTAATCTAGATAGGCCATTTCGCAAGTTCGAGTATCGAGATATTTGGAAACAAGTGGAGTGAAGACTATCGAAATGTGAAATCCCAAAATTTCATATGGGATAAGCATGAGGTCACGGCCTGAGGTCCTATGGAGCGATGGAGAGGAGTTGCACCAAAGGCTGAAAGCGCTCGTATTGTTCACAAAAGAGGATATGCGTGGTCTCGAGGCGCCAAGATTGACTTGAAGAAGTCGTGAACATCTCCTGGAGCATTCATGGGTGTCAGGCTTCGTCCCGATCCCGATGAAAGTAGTTAATGGAAATGGGGGAGGTGGTTGAAACTGTTCGACAACACAGGTATTCCAATAGAGTACGAACACCTTCAGTAACCACTCACATAACCAGATCAAAGATCAACACATTTATGTTTTCACGTGGTGAAACCCCTACGAGGAAACATCCATGGCCCCAACCAACGTGACCACTTGGAGAAGTTTATTAATGCAAAGAAAAATATTACAGAGAGATTTTACAAGAGACTTTCTCACAATCGATCATCAGAAAATGACCCTCCATGCTCTTTAAATAGAGATCATGGACCAATCAAGTGTTAAGCCACAGATCAATGGCCATTAAGATTGAGGAGAGTATGAACCATCGGATCACTCTATGTCTGTAACATATCATGACCGTGGGCGGATTTCTAACTACAAATGCATACTAATGCATATAAGGAAACAAAACACACTTGTACCTAGCGACACAATAGACCAAGTAGATCTTAACTAACTCCTAAGTGTCTAAATATCCTAACATCCCCCTTAAGAACAACTTGGGATAGGATTGAAGGATTTACAATAGTGATACAATGGGAGAAGGAAGGAGGCATTAGATCTCATCCCCTTAATGACAACTTCTGAACTCCTAACATAGATCGAGAAGTTTGGAAAATTACTTACAGAGACTTTGTGAAAATGTTTGCAATTTGACCTTATGTAGGGAAAAAGAGAACTTAAATAAATTGATCATGAATGAGCACTACGATGAAGTGCATGTGTAGCTGGAAGTATGTTTTTCGAGCTGATGTTGAACTTGGTCTTTGCCGAGCTTGATGGCACTCATATTGTCTGACAAAGGCTGTTCGGATGCTCATGTTGGAATCAAACTCTGAAAGGATCTGTCGAACCCATAGGGCTTCCTAACTTGCAATTACTACTTCTCGGTATTATGTACATTAGAAGAAAGTGAAATAGCACATTGTTTTATATACGAAGACTAGTAACAGTCTTGAACCAAGGTTGAAAATATAACATGCAATAGACTTCGGATCATTAGAGATTACGTCGTCCCAATCTGGTCAGTGAAACCAACCAATAGAGATGTCCCCACAGGCTATAGCATGTATCCCGAGCTGAACTGTACCATGAACATAGGAAAGTATCCTTTTAGCTACTTTCTAATGGATTTCATGGGGCATTTTTCATATATCGAGACAACAAGACCAATAACAAAGGAAATGTCGGGATGGTGGAGTCAAGTATAAAGAGGCTACCAACTAATTGACGGTACATGGTGGCATCAACTTCAAGAGAAGTCTTGGTGTAGAAAGCTTGAATCTAGATTGGAAGGGAGAAGGGTTGGTTTACAATGCGTCATGTGAAAGACGAAGAAGGTCACAGCATGTAGACTGGAAGAAAAATTTCTTCCTTGGTTTACCAAAACTTGGAGGCCAAGAAAATGGTGCAAAAATCCTAAGTCTGTCATTTCAAATTTCTTCCTTAAGGATGGTTTCACATGGTTTTAAAAGTTTTGAGTCATTACCCGGTAATGATAAGGTCATCAACATAAAGGACAAAGTTATGATATGGCTTCCTAATTTCTTGGTATAGACATTAGGATGTAATGGAATCTAGAAATCAAGTGGCAATAAGAAAGATATCCACTTTGGCATATGGCTTGGGAGCTTACTTGAGACTCCATAAAGAAATTTCTTGAGCGAAAAATAGGCTAAGAGTCATTCTGGACATAATAGAGGGTTGTTCCGTGTATATTTCTTATTGCAAATCTCCGTGTAAGAAGGAATATTTAACATCATTTGATGGACCTCCATTTTATGTGAGGCAGCAAGGGCAATAATAAGGTGTATGGAATTCATTTTTTCTATAGGGAAAAGGTTTCATTATAATCAATTCAGCCAACTTGGGAAAATCCTTTGGCAACTAACCAAGCCTTGTGTCTTTCAACACATCCATATCTTTGCATACTTATTCTGTAGACCCATTTGCATCTATGATTTTCTTCCTTTTGGAAGAGTACAAGATCCCAAATATCGTTTGCCATTAAAGAATGATACTCTTCATTCATTGTTAACTATCCCCAATCTGGATGACCTGAAGCAAATGTCTACGGATACATGAGTTTCGAAAGCGAGCCAAAAGAGAAGAGGCTCAGCTGGAAGCGTGAACACATTGATGTTGATTTGAAGGATCATCGACAAGATCACCAGTTGCTTCTTCGTGTTGAACGGACCCATCTAGGAGGCGATGGAGTAATGCTGGTTCAGGTTCAAAAGAATCATCTGGAGGAGGGTGATAAAGAATAGGTGGATTTTCATCCTCCTTTGTCATCCATCTAAGAAGAAACCGGATCATAAGAAGGCACAAACATGGAAGATGGCTTGGTCGAAGAGAGCACAACGTTGTATTAGGGCGGGCGAAGAAGGCCCTAAGCGTAGAATTAGACTTCGCATGCCAAGATATTTCATCAATTTAACATCTCTTCTAATAATAATTTCATTACAATGTGATTGAAGAAGTCTATAACCTTTGACATCTTGAAAATAACCAAAAAATATACGCTTATCACTTTTAGGCAATGCTCCTTTTCTCATGGAATGTGAGCAGTGCTATATTACCAAATACATGATATATTGCCAAATACATAGAAGTGAATTACATCACGGTTTAATTTTAGTCTAGGATTCTTTCAGTGTTATATTTGTAAGAGCCTTAGTGGGAGTGCAATTTACTGTAATTTTTTCACGGAGTTGATTGCTTCAGCCCAATACTTTAGACTTAATCCTTAGGTGGATCATACAATTAGCCATTTCTTTTAATAATGCGGTTTTTTCTCTAAACAACACCATTTTGTTGTGGTGTATATGGAACAATATGTTTCATTTGGATTCCCTATGTAGTGTAGTAACTTGTAAAATTGGCTGTTCACATATTAGCCTCCATTGTCTATTCTTAACCTTTGAATTTTATGCCTAGATTTCTTTTCTAAAGGGCCTTGTAGGCCAAAACATCAAAAAACTTTTTCTCTTAACAAGTTTAGAAGTAAGCCAAATGCGTCTGGAAAGTCATCAATGAAAGTTAAAATGCTGCACCTAGAAAAGAAGAAGAAAGATGGACCACACAAATCACTATGAACAATTTGCAAGGGGGTTGAGGCATGTTTGTCAAAATTGTACCAGTGATGTTTGTCGATAATGCAACCGGCACAAACACCATCTACATGAAACAAGAGGAATAACAATAACCATTTGATTACCTGAGTTCTGAAATGAGCGATATTTTAGATGACTAAACCGCTCATGCTAAAGTTTTATCAAGTCATCATTATGAGCAACAAAAACGATGAAAAAGATGATGACCCAAAGTTCTCAAATTGTACAACCTAGTAATATAATCAACAATTAGGTTACCCAGAACATGCTTAGGATCTTTTAGATCCTTGATTACAACAGTGTAGGTGAAAACTCTGAGTTTTACCTTCTGTGAATAGATGATTTGAATATATTGATAAAAGGTTACAAGAAAGAATTGGAACACATAATACATCATTGAAATGACCATTTCTACTTGAACTATTCGGATCCTTGCTTCTAAAGAGATCTATCATCACCAACAAATATTTAGCGAGGTGTTACATTCATTTAGAGTAAATGGCTCTGTCCTTAGCATATGATAGGATGCGTAAGAATCAATAAGCCACTCATCGAAGTAGAAGTAGAAATGGGAATTTTACAGTGAAGGGCTTGAAGCGAGAAAGTGCATGTCCATGAGAAGAAGAAGAAGAAGAAAGTAGAAGGTCAATCGTGTTGTGCTTCTTCATCGTTGCTTCTAAAAGCTTCCATCTTCTTGAAACATTTGGACTCATCATGACCATCTTTATCACAAAAAGTTGCAATGTTTGTTAGTATTCTTATTTTTATATTTTCTCCTTTGTCTCCATTAGGAGCAAAAGCATCTAAGTGGGTTTGAGACCCTTATAATGCTTGTTGTTGTGGCGATAATGTTGCTTCTTGAAGTCTTGGGTTTATCTTTTGATGGACAACTAAGGCTTTGTTGGAGGTGCATAGTCTTGATCACTCCAAGTTGTACTAGCTATCTTGCTCTCTAATCAAAGAATCACAAAAGTTCTCAAGGTACTAGGTTTTTGATAAGCTGCTCCTACAACCTCTTGTATGGCATAAAGGTAGATACAAACACAGAATATGCACAAAATATGCACCACCTAGCTTAAAAAGAATAAGATAGATGCAACGATCTTAGTCTATCTTTATCTTATTCTTCACATATAAAGTTTTGGTGTTTAAACTTAGATAGATAGTCTTCAATGAAATAAAAATCACTTGGAATCAAGTTGGTACTTGATTTTTCTAACTATTATGCTCGAATAATACTGTGTTTACAGAAACACAGTTTCAATCTTTTCCTAAGCTTCTTTGGTTTTATCAATTGATTAGAGTGGACCCATAAATCGGGAGAGATGTACATTACGATTAATCCCGTGTTTAGATCATTCCTATTATCCCATTTGGCTTTCTTATCAACATCAATGGTGTTGTTTCCTTTCCCAAAGATAATCGGTACAAGCCTTTACCTCTTAATAAATCCTCCATATAGAGTTTTCCATTGAGTAGTTGAGTGTTTGGTAAGTAGAGGCCTTAGAAGCCATATTAAATATGTAGATAATACTGATTTAAAAGCTAAAATCGATGATCTGAATGGAAAGATCTCGAAAGAATAAGTTGTTTAAAAAAAAATGAAAAGCAGGACCCGGATGTGAGAGAGTTGTTCTTTTTAAAAAGATAAGCGGTAACCAAAAGGACGCGCGTGGTAGTGTAAGTTTCTTTATGAAGTGACCCTTTTATAAAGAGAAGTGGGCATCACTTTTACAAGAAAAGTTACATACAAAAAATAACTCTAAAATAAAATATTAAAGGTACTTATAGTGATTCCTTTTATACTTGAAGTGAAATACACTTTACAATTTTAGCATGAACTTTTTCAAAAAGTAACAAAGAGACTTGAACTCAAGGCGTCTTACTCAATAAGATAAATTTTAACCAAATGGTCTAAAAAAAAAACATATTGTAATGCTCAGAAGGAGGATTGGGGTTATTGTTTTTGTTGTTGTGACCTTGCTAAAAAACTCTTTTTCACACAGAAAAAAATTTGGCTTCGATGACAATAAGGGTTAGATCTCGATTTAGCTTGGGAGAAGATGCCTTTCCCTGTCTGTTTCGATTTTTCGCCGCAGTGGGGAAAAGAGCATCCTTGAATCTAAAAGTGGCAACTTAGTAAATAAAAAATACAAAAACCGAAATAAAACCAAAATACTTCTGCATTTTTTTTTAAAATGCGTATTTAAACTTTATACCTCAGATCTATTTACAATGGCAGTATATTGGGCAAAACCAACCTTTGTGAGTGAAGCGAAAAGTGTTCTGAGGCGAATGAGTGTTCCGAATGCAATGGAACAATCTCTTAGCCCAGAAATGTGTAAATGATAAGTGGAGATGACAACTCAACTTCGCGATCTCGATCTACAATAGGAGGGGGTCTTAGGCAATGCTGCGATACCATGTTCGACAACCCGCGAAATTATTCCAGCAGTATGAACACCTTGGTAACCACTCAATCTACCATATCAAATATCAACATACTGATGTTTTCATGTGGTAAATCCTCTACAGGGAAACATCCACTACCTTTGCCAGCGTGGCCACTTGGAACAATTTATTAATGCAAGAAAAGATTACATAGATATTTTACAAGAGTTTCTCACAATCAATAGGAAAATGACCCTTCATGCTCTTTAAGTAGACATCATGGACCAATCGAGTTTTAAACCACGGATCAATGGCCGTTGCAAGATGGAGTAAATTATGAACAATAAGATCCTCTATGTAGGAACTATGTGATGGGTTCTAACTACAAATGCATACTAATGCATATAAAGAAGCACATAGAAAACACACTTTTACCTAGACAAAATAGATTAGTATAGATCTTAATAACTCCTAAGTGTCTAAAATATCCTATGAAGCCTGGAAGTCTCACCCCCATAAATGGAAGCATGGGTGGCCTTGGAAGCCGGTATCAACCCAAAGTTCCCACAATGGTGGATTCTCACCTGCGAACCATCTTGATCTAAACTGCGTCTGATAAAAATGGAAGATGCGGACTAACAAGAATCGCAGGGCAAATATTTGACTAAACAGTTCATACTCTTTGGTGGTGGCGGATTCAGTATAAATACTGAGTTTTTGATATTTTGTTATGAGTGCGATGGTTGAGTTAAGCTCGTGTAAAGTTTTAATGAAGTTAAGTTCTTACAGTTTATGTATTTGTATTTGAGACTTCTTTTTTTAATGTAAGTCAGTTTCCATTAATCTCTCCATAACAAATGTGTTAGAACACTTGGGCATGGATGATGATCAGTCGAGATGATTATGTTTTGTGATGTAGAGTTTGATCACAGTGACATTGCAACCGGTTTTAATCAGTTTCCTGTGTTACATTTTCCTCTTGCTGAAGATCTCGGTGCTGGATAGTCGATAGAGTTGTTGTAACTGCATCGTGATGTATGTTTGATAATTATGCTATTATGACTGTGTTGCTTAAATACACTTCAATGTCTGAAACTTTGAATACAAGAGGATCATGTGTTTGAGTTTTTTCTCCTTTAGAATTTGTTGGAGAAGCCGGATGTCCATGAACCTCTTCATTCTCTCCAATTTCTTCCTCTACTCACCTTATTACAACTTCGACTGAAAAGTTGAATCAGAACCTCATCACGATTACGCATCAAGTCCAGTTTCTGAGTTGCTTGATATTATCCTGAGCTTGCGCCCATTCAACCCCCTTTAATTTTATTCATTGTAGAAATACAAAATTGATGGTGCTAAGTTACCTGCGCGAAATGGGAGGTGACTTATAGTGCTAACATAAAGGATGATGTCCATTATGATTTCCATGTTTCTTAGATATTATATTTGATAGTTTGCTTAGCTTCCTATCAATAATTTCTTATGTCACTCACATTTATTAATAATTATTTTGGTCTTTCTAGGAAACATGTTATTGTCTCTTTTCTTATAAATGCTTATGGCATCTGGAACTACCAAAATCCCATTGGAAGATTGATTGTTGTCATTGTTGTCATGAAGTCACTCTGGATTCGCGATGAAGCAAAGCGAGGGTCCCATGATTTATGTCACAATTTGTTTATAAAGGAGTGATCAAATGAAATGGCTTCGGGAACAACAATATCATTCCTCGAGAAAATTGGGTTAGAACATCAAGACATGCGAGTCTTGATCTAACTAAGCAGAGTAAATTTACATAGTGGTAGATGGTGAAAAAGGGGAAATCTCTTATATATGAGATCTACCGGACGAGAAGCTTCAAAGTAAACCTCAAAAGTTCTGGGAACTAATACAAACAAACATACATTATATAGTCATAACAACACTCGAATGGATCATCCATGCATGATTCATAAGTATCAAAAGAAAAAGAGATGAAAATAAAATTGACTATCATTAAACAAAAAGTCTCAAAAAAAAATACATAACAAGAGAACCAAAAGCTTCATTAAAAATTTACAAATCAGGAGCTTTGCTCTACCATCGATAATTTACAAAATGGAAAAATGCCTACATATACTTGGGCCTAACTCTGGTAGTGAGAAGGCCGCGATCATGTCATGAATTGATGCTTCGGCGTGGCCGAGTTTCTCTATCGATCTGGCATGAAGACATTAGGAACACTTCCCATGCGGTCGTTTGTCGGGCATAATATCTAGGATGGGTGTGATCGCCTCTGCGCTCTGTCCCCTTCCGACCTTCTATTTATGGAAGGAGATGACTCTCAACCACCAACCAGCAATAAGTGCTTCCTTAGGATCAGGTGAGGCCTAGTCAACTCTGCATTTGCAAGATGTGGCAATCTACCTTTGGTTGTCTTCTTCTTCATTTGGACTGTTGTGAGGGGACCCATATGGAAGATGTGATACAGAGGCAGGGGACTGCGGGTGGAAGAAGGTGTGCTGAGGTGGAGTGGCATTAACAAAGGGAGAAGCAACAACCATATAGAGTGGGTTGACTAGGAGGAGAGACACATGGCCGGAAAGGTGGTAAGCGGAGGAGTGGAGATGTATTCAGGGGGAGCCCGGCTTTAGTAGCCAATTTGGACCCTTCCCCTTTTAAGGTAGAATAGCGAAGTCAAGTAATATCAACCTCAACCATAGATCCAGTGCATAATCTTAGTCGCTCAAACTTGCACGCTCAATTTCGGACCCTTCCTCTTTAGCGTGAGATGGCGAGGGCTCTAGAATCCAACCTTGGCCAGTAGATAAGACGCGTGAATCACAGCCTTGATCGCCCGGCAACAACGAAACACACATTTAAGCTGACTTAGGGTAAGTGGGTTTTACCCACTTCTTAGCATTTTTTCCACCCAAGGGGCCTATATTTGAAATCACCCCTTTACAAGAAATGTCGCTAACAATCATTGATGTCAACCCTAGTCATTGGTTTTGGACCTTAAGATTGATGAAGGTATTAGGACATGAAGGACAATGCATATGTAGATACAACACCCATATGGATGGATAGGATACATCATGTTGTTTCGGTGGTATATGGCACATCAAGTGGATCTCATGGTTGAGGAGAAATGAATTTTTGAAGATGACAAGGCAAGATTGAAGAAGGAAGTACATGTAGGCCTTGAAGATAATTAAAGAAAGATTACAAAATAATGAAGTGTCGATTAGGCCCTAATGTTAAAAGGAAGTGACATAAATGGTATAAATACATATCATTATACATTCATTTGATACACAAGTCAAATTCGAGAGGAAATCATAAGTAAAGAAGAATTCGGTTCAAGGGAGGATGAAGTCTTTTGGTGATGTGTTCTAGGTATGTTATTTTCATGTCATATTACCATTTTCGCTTCTGGCAATTTTTCTAGAATGTGCAGATGGTGAAATTGATGGTATTGAGAATACATATCAAGGTACCTATAGTGGAATTTTAGCTCTTTATTCTCTATAATTATGGAATACACTCTGTGGAAGATAGGGTTTGACCAGGATCTGAAGCTAGTCAATAAATAGTGTTAAGATTATGATCATAACTTATTCATAGAGAGTCCAAATGAATTAGGACAAATTTAATTGGAAAAATGCAGCACTCTGAATTTCTTTTGTGTGAGTTTAGAATCTGATGTTAAATATTGAGTGCAGTTCATGTTGTACAAGTTGGGTATTTTTAATAGACCAGAATTGAATAAAAGTCTACCATTCTTTCTGCTTCTTTATGGGAGGATTCAAGGAGTGAAATTTGGAGGAGTTTCAGAGAACACATAGAGTAATATTATCTCTGAGGATCATATTATTCCAAAGAATCAGAATAATTCTGAAGAAGTTCTTGAAGGAGTCTCGGGAAGCATTATTGGGCTCTATGTGATGGTTGGTTGATTTTTTCTAGAATGATGCAGATGGTGAAATTGATATGGTATTGAGAATACATATCAAGGTACCTATGGTAAAATTTTTAGCTCTTTATTCTCTATAATTATGGAGATACACTCTGTGGAAGATAGGGTTTTTGACCAGTCCTGAAGCTAGTCAATAAATAGGTGTTCCGGGTAAAACAGTCATAACTTATTCATAGAGAGTCCAAATGAATTAGGACAAATTTAATTGGAAAGAGTACGCACTTTAGTTTCTTTTGTGTGAGTTTTAGAATCTGATGTTAAATATTGAGCGCGGGGAATTCTGTACCTGTTCGCTCTTCTGAATAAACCAGAATTGAATAAAGTCTACCATTCTTTCTATAACTTCTTTATGGGGAGGATTCAAGGAGTGAAATTTGGAGGAGTTTCAGAGAACACATAGAGTAATATTATCTACAGGATCATATTATTCCAAGAATCGAATAATTACAGAAGTTGAAGAAGTCTCAGGAAGCATTATCAGGCTCTATGTGATGGTTGGTTGATGGTGATGATTTAATGTAAATTTTTATTATCTCTCATATATTCTTGGGTGGAAGGAAGGGGAAAGGATGGAGAGTTCAAACCTCTCTTGATATTGGAGAATTGTATCTTCCTCTTGGAGGTTTATCCCTCCCTTTATATTTGGAAGCTATAGCTACCTTTGGAAGTCATTACATCCCTTGAACAATAACTATTGATTATTTCTCATATATTGTGCATGGTGTATTGTGGTGTATCAGTGTAACTCTTATACTATTTTTCATTACTAATTGGATATAATTGAATGGTTTAAGTATAAGTTGAAAAGGTTTTTAAATTGTACTTGATATTGATTCACCCCCCTCTCAGTATCAACAATTGGTATCAGAGAAGGTTGCCTTCAGAACAGTTTAACCACTAGAAGGAAAATCTTGAGCAGAGATGGATGACCATGAGTACATTTCAAATGGGATTCAAAAATTTTATGGAAGAAATTATGCATACTGGAGTGATAGAGTGAAAAATTACCTAATGGATTTGGGAGTAGACATTTGGTACTCAGTTGTAAATGGCTATGTAATCCCAAATAATGCTCCAACCAATCCAAATGAGAAGAAGCTTATGAGTTGTAATTCAAAATCCAGGCATGTTATTCTAGCAGGATTGGCACCAAACATTGCTATCAAAGTGATGGGATGAAGCACTGCTAAAGAGGTATGGGAAAAACTCAAGAGTATCTACGAAGGTGATCCAAAAGTTAAGCAGGTCAAGCTTCAACGACATAGAGCAGAATTTGAAAATTTGAAGATGAATGAAAAGGAAGATATTGCAACCTTTCTTCTTAGAGTTGATGAAGTTGTTAATGCTA
>SNQJ01S0127211.1:3102-26249 GCA_010110895.2 Picea sitchensis | reverse complement strand
CATATTTACTTCTTATCAACCATGAAAAAACAATAATGAGTCATATTTACATCAAACACTATTGGGTCCATTACCCAAACCTTTGTGCTATGGGTCTTTCTTCAAGGGTTGACATCAATGACAACCAACCTTAATCAACAAACTTGTGACCACCTTTCTCACATATGGTAGGGGTTTGTAGTTAATGTGAGCAAGCCTTCTATGCCAAAGTTCACATGGACTTACAATACTATGTGTTAAGGCTACATTCGAGTGACCTTTTAATTTGTACAATCCACCTTCTTCTATTCCAATAAAAATTGTGTCTTCTATATTCTTTCCTTTAGACCACATAAGAAATTTACCATCTACATATGCATCCTAGAAACCTTTCTTGTCTAAAACAGAAATAGAAAGTAATTCTTTCCTCAAAACTAGTACATAAAGTATATCCTTCATCCTTATTGGAGTTCCTAAATCAAGTTTGTAGGTGGCTTCTCCTATTCCTTTGATTGAGTATTGATAGTCATCTCCAAGTCATACTTTTTTGGGGGAGTTCTTCTCTTCAAGGTCGGAGAGAGTATTGTTGTTACTTGTCATGTGCTTGGAAGCACCATTATCTATGAGCCAAGTATGGTCTCTAGGTGTCACTGTCTCGGAGAGAGATGAAAAAAGAAGTATTTTGCTATCTCTTCTCTAGTTGTCTTCTTGGGTGGCACATCATATTCATTTGCATGGGAATGATGTATTTTTTTTATTTTTCTTCTTGTATTCTTCTATCTTGAGGACAATTTTTAGCAATGTGCCCCATCCTTTCACAATGATAGCACTTGTAGGTGGAAAAATCCCTTTGCCTCCTTTGTCCTTTCTGGTAGTTATGAAATTTCTTAGGAGAGTGAAGTTCCTTATGAGAGCAAGTCTCCTTATGAAAGTGAGTATCCCTCTTTCCCCTTCCTTTATTGGCATGAGAAACTAGAGCTTGATATTCATATTCTCTTAGAATGGATTCTTTATTTGTAACTCTTGCTTCTTCCTGAACAAACTCTTCCCATAAGCTGTCAAATTGGATTTTTTCTTTTCTGGCACACACTTTTTGGATAAAAACATCCCAAGTTCTTCTGAGACCATTGAGAGCAGTCATCACGATTTCATATTCATTTACCTTTTCTCCAACTACTTCTAGTTTTTCTTTGAACTTAGAAACCCTAGAAAAATAATCTTAAATTGTTTCTCCCTTTTGCATTTTAGCATTCTTGAGTTGGGTTCTCAAGTTCATCTTCCTATTAATATTTATTTCTTCATACATCCTGGATAGGGCATCGAAAATTTCCTTCAAGGTATCCTTGGAAGACACTTGAGGGATCAAGTGGTATTTGATGGAATCTGCAATTATTCTCTTTTCCCTAATCATGTCCTTCTTGTACTTCTCTTTGGCCTCATTTCCTTCTAGCTCCAGAATATTATTCTTTATAAATTGCACAAGATCATTCTCTTCAAGAATGAGACCTATTATGTGTTTCCAAGAATGGAAAGTTTCCACACCTTCTAACTTTTCATCAAGCTTAGTGCATATAGCTCAAGTGGTAGATTTATTTTGACTAGTATTTTTTGTAGCAAGGTAGTTGTTTTGTCATAAGTTGCAAAGTTTTGTTGACTTATTTAAACTTGGTCAAATGCTTCAAGAATTATCAATTCTTCATCTACTTGTGCAAGCATTTTTTCATTATGTCTTTGCACACCTTTGTTTTTGTAAAACAGGTATGAAAATAATGGATATATTGGTGGCGATCTATAAAAATGGTTATTTATGTATTCTATGTCATCATTATACTTCTCATTCAATCTTATTTTATTTAAAACTTTGATCAAATGTTTGTCTTGTTGATGCATCAACATATGTAACTGACATCATTTTATTTTTTCTTTCTAAAAGGTATACAATAGTTTTTCCTTGTTCACCATCTGGTTTTCAAAGATCAGAGAATCTTTGACAAGTTGTGCTTGATACAAGTCCCCACATAATATTATATCAACATTTCCAAAATATTTTGTTGATTTGTGTTTTATTTCTCACAATCATTTATCAAGTTGATACAATAATGTAGAGACACTTGTTAGAAATAATAGGATTTCTCATTTAACCATAGACAATATAGCAATATTTTCACCCAACCATAGGATGAAGCCACCCCCAAGCACCTTAAACTTGACATAGAGAATAATTCTGGAAGAAAAACCTGGGTCCAAAAGGCAATCAAGGTAGAGTACCACTCTCAAGAGCTAGTGTACCAAGAAGAAAGTCCAAACCATAACCAAGAGAAAGTCCAAGCCTAAAACCAAAAAGACTAGTTGCAGTAGTTGCAACTGCAGCTACTCTCCAAACGTGCGCACTTACTGAATTTATGTAGTTGTGAGCTTTGTGTGTCCAAATGAGCTCTAGAATCATGTATTTATATTTCTCTTCTTTAGTTTTCTGGGCCGAATTCTCTTTTTGGAGGCTAGAAAATCAATATTAATTATTCTCTTTAGTCGACTTGTATTCTAGGTTTATGTCCAAGGATTTTAGGGTTTCTCTTGCTTCCCATAATATTCTAGTCTTGTCAAGGTTACACGTGGAGGTTAATACCTCCCACAGCTATCAAAAATATCAACACTCCCTCCTAGCTTGGGAGGTATTGAAAGCAATGGTCTTTAGCACAAACATATGATTCGACCGGTAGCATCATCATAGCCACACAAGTTATCTCATGATTAAATCATGAGCACCATCATCACTATCAATATCATCTGATATCATCAAATGCATCATCTCTCNGATCTATAAAAATGGTTATTTATGTATTCTATGTCATCATTATACTTCTCATTCAATCTTATTTTATTTAAAACTTTGATCAAATGTTTGTCTTGTTGATGCATCAACATATGTAACTGACATCATTTTATTTTTTCTTTCTAAAAGGTATACAATAGTTTTTCCTTGTTCACCATCTGGTTTTCAAAGATCAGAGAATCTTTGACAAGTTGTGCTTGATACAAGTCCCCACATAATATTATATCAACATTTCCAAAATATTTTGTTGATTTGTGTTTTATTTCTCACAATCATTTATCAAGTTGATACAATAATGTAGAGACACTTGTTAGAAATAATAGGATTTCTCATTTAACCATAGACAATATAGCAATATTTTCACCCAACCATAGGATGAAGCCACCCCCAAGCACCTTAAACTTGACATAGAGAATAATTCTGGAAGAAAAACCTGGGTCCAAAAGGCAATCAAGGTAGAGTACCACTCTCAAGAGCTAGTGTACCAAGAAGAAAGTCCAAACCATAACCAAGAGAAAGTCCAAGCCTAAAACCAAAAAGACTAGTTGCAGTAGTTGCAACTGCAGCTACTCTCCAAACGTGCGCACTTACTGAATTTATGTAGTTGTGAGCTTTGTGTGTCCAAATGAGCTCTAGAATCATGTATTTATATTTCTCTTCTTTAGTTTTCTGGGCCGAATTCTCTTTTTGGAGGCTAGAAAATCAATATTAATTATTCTCTTTAGTCGACTTGTATTCTAGGTTTATGTCCAAGGATTTTAGGGTTTCTCTTGCTTCCCATAATATTCTAGTCTTGTCAAGGTTACACGTGGAGGTTAATACCTCCCACAGCTATCAAAAATATCAACACTCCCTCCTAGCTTGGGAGGTATTGAAAGCAATGGTCTTTAGCACAAACATATGATTCGACCGGTAGCATCATCATAGCCACACAAGTTATCTCATGATTAAATCATGAGCACCATCATCACTATCAATATCATCTGATATCATCAAATGCATCATCTCTCAAAACTATACTCCATCTGAGTAATCAGGCATGGTGTTGAATAAGTTACTCACTCCATAGAGTGATACACGAACTATTATTCTAATACGGACACATGCCCTAGAAGAATAATTGTTCCAACAGATGCTGGAAGCCACGTCATGGGCTACAAGGACTATTCTTCTAATATGGACATACATCCTAGAAGAATAATTGTCCTGGACCATTTTCCTCCTAGAGAATATCTTTCCACCAACACATTGACCATCCATCTAGATGGTAATCATTTCCAACACTATTGATAGTCTTCATGGAAATCATAACAATTTCATTCAATAGAACAAAACTGTGTCTATCCATAGTAGTACACAACTACTATCTAGTGGTACACAACCACACCAAGTAGAACACAACTATTTAACCATTGACACATAGTCACAACCAATGGAACACATCCAACATAGTGGCATACAACTATTCTCCAAAGACATACAGTCTCCACAGTAATCACATTATCTGATATCAAACTGCATAACAATATCATGATACAAACTGAGTCATATGGGCCATTCTTCCACTCACATCTATGATATCTGGAAAAACATCTTCCCTCGGGAGGTAAAACATCATCCATGGGATATCTGGACTATTTTTCTAAAGGATAGAAGAATAATTTTCCCTGATTTATGAGCTTGGACCATTCACCTAACCGTGCCATTCCTTCGACACTAATCATGGTGCAAACTGGAGAGAATGAGTCTGCCCTAGTGAATGACTATCCTTGATTGTTGAACCTGGACCATTCACCAAACTGGGCCATTCCTCCGGCATTAATCATAGTGAAACCTAGATAGAATGAGTCTGACCTAGGGAATGACTGTCCAAACCATTCCCAAATGGAAATGGATGTCCTGCACCAACCTCCAAAATGGACCATTCTTCGAAACTTCTCACAACTGTGAACTTCRAAAGAATGATTTCCCRGCAAGGAAGACCATTCTATTTGACCACTAMTCAGAGTGATTGCCAAGAAGAATGACTTTGCTATGCCATTCCCCMACACTKGCCACAAGGGGAATCATTGTCTATGGTACATCAAAAATCTATTGGACCATTTTCATTACGAAAATGACTATCTGATCTGGACCATTTTACAAACTGGAAAATGCCTGTCCATCAAAAATCTCAAACCACTTTCCGAACTGGAAAGAAACTGCTCATCCTGGACCATTTTTCAAACTAAAAAATGATTTTCCATAAATCAATAACATATCAATTCTCCCTCCCAACCTGGGAGTAATCTCTTCCTTTTTCAATAAGGAATTTATCTCCAAGAGCCCCAACTTGTTTCTTAGGTACGCAAACTTTTCATCTTGGACAAAGGTTTTACCAAAATATCTGCTATCTACTCATCTGTGGAGATATATTGGAGAACCAATTCTCTTTTCTCTTTTTTGGACTTCATCACGGAGAATATAATGATTTATCTCAATGTACTTTTTTCTGTCATGGAACACTGGTTTTCTCTGAAGGCTTCATATAGCTTTGATCATTACAATATATCATGGTCGAGTTCAACACTTCTATTTCTTGCTAGCTCATGATATCATGGAAAGGATCAAACTGAAACATATCTAAGTAGCACTTCTTATGTCATCAAGAGAGTTTCCCATGGATTAGCAATCCATAATCCCAAACTTCTGAGTAATTATTCTGATACACTATATCTGTCATAGAAAATTTTCACCACGCTTTTGTTGTATATGAGATACTATGCATTAAGTTGTTTGAATCCATACAAGGTCTTCTTATATCTGCATATATGGGTCTCTTTCTGGTATAATCTTCTTTCTCACTTTCTTTATTGGGAAGAATAGTCTTTTACATGTAAATTCAAATCCATGGATACTACAAGAGGTATATCTAGTTTACTAGAACAAGTTGTTGTCATAGTCTTCTCCATCCTTCTGGAAGAACCTCTGAATCTTGCAATGATTCCATTCATAAGTATTTTTCACATTTTCTTACATACATTGTTCTTTATCATAACTTTCATTTCTTCTGCTCGATTTCTTCTTAGTGGGCTCAAACCAAAGCTGGCAGTCTTGTGATTCTCAATATAATAACTTGGTTGTTCTTTCTTTTCTTTCTTTCTTGGAATCTTCATGATATTCCTCATGTCTCTCTTTAGCTCTTGGGTCCATCGGGTCTTATATATTCCCTGAAGGTTCCAAATTATTTCTTTCATCATAGGATCATGGATGTAGATGGACAACCAACGATACTTTAAGGATTCTTTTCAAAGCAGACTTCTTCTAGAGTCAAATTGAACATGTGTCACTTATCATGGATGCTACTTTCAATGGGAACATGGATAGATACTTTATAATCCTCAATGGATCATATTTAGGATTAGCTCCCTACTAATCCTTGCTCCATGTATGAATGCATTCTCTTATTTTGGAATTATTTAATTAGCTCCCTCCATCTAACATAGTCCACGCTTTCATCTGCATCCTTATTTCCTTATGCAAGGTGTCACAAGTATTTTTCTAATTTCCTCTTGATTTCTAACTTCTTTATATTTTGACTCCTTCTGGTTCTCTTCAAGTTTGATTATGATTTCGGGTTATCTGGAAGTTGTTATTTATATAATAGATTCCATATGAATTGTTACCAAATATTGTCAACGTACTTCATCTTTTCATGTGTATTGCTTGACTTATAGTCATCGTGATAGCAATCCTTATCTTGTTGTTCTTACGTAGGTGTTGTTTCACTTGAACATCTTATCTTCTAAGAAATAGATATACATGATATGTACAGAAACTATGTGAACATGGTATGTACAAGAATTTTAAGGAATATTGTTACCTTGACTTAGAAGAAGAAGTCTGTTTTATCCTGCTTAGTCCTCTTTGAGGGTTCCATTTCTTCGGAAAATAATGCTTCGTATGTTTCCTTCCTTTTCTTTAACTCGCGACAGTGGTTTCTATAGTGACCATATTTTCGACATTTGAAGAATTGTATTTTTGACATATCCTTTTCTTGATTTGGTTTCTTCCTCAGGCCAAACATCTTCTTATTCCTGAAATTCTTGAAGGCTTGATCTTTTCTTTGTTGTGAAGGCTTGATCTTTACTTTGTTGTGAAGGCTTGATATTTACTTTGGGATTTCTCTTTTGTGTTAATTCTTGATTCTTGTTGTGCACAACAAGTCCAAAGTTCTTCAAATGTGGGATATTCCTTTCTTGTGTTCATGCTTGCGGAAAATGCATCACGTGTCTTGGGAAGTCAATTGAGTACTATTTGTACCAGTTCCTTTTCTAAAATGATTTCTTTAATAGATTGTAGTTTAGCTGAGAGATTCTTACAAAGTATGATGCTATGCTGTCATCATCATTCATTTTCATGTCACAGAGCTCATTCTTCAGACTCATTACTTGTCCAATGTTTCCGACTAAGAAGAGGTTAGTTAGGGCATCGTACATCTTCTTAGATGAGTCAAGATGAGATATGTAGGGTATCAAGGGGTCTTTTACAGAATTCACTATGATACTCATGGCATTGATGTCATTGTCCTTGAACTTCTTCATAACTGCAACATTCTGAGGTTCCTTCTCTTTTCCTTCTTCAAACCGTGGTTCCACGATCTTTCCTTTCATGATATCCAACACTTTATTCTTGGAAAGGATAAGTTCAATCCTTGTCTTCCATGATCTGAACTTAGAAGCCCCTTCTAACTTGTTTTCTGACCTCATAGAGTAAATCATGACTGCTTTGACTTGGTCAACCTTTGACTTTGACCAAGAACTCAAACTTGATGTCTTAGCTAACTGAGAGTACCAGGAGGTGAGCTAGGTTAGGGCGCACTAGGATATCCATAAATTATGTCAATCTCTTCGCTTAAGGTGCCTTAACAAGAGAGTTAGGGTTTCGTTGCTGCAACAAAAACATTGAATCCAACTTCAACTGTAATTGAGCAAAATCCTCCCCATCTATCTTCCAACAGTTAGATTGTTCGAAGATAGTGTGGGCCCATAAAGTTTTAGAAATATAGGTGTGCTTGTTTAGCCATAGACAATATAGCAATATTGTCACCCAACCATAGGTCGAAGCCACCCCCAAGCACCTTAACCTTGACAGAGAGAATAATTCTAGAAGCAAAACCTGGGTCCAAAAGATAATCAAGGTAGCATACCACTCTCCAGAGCTAGCGTACCAAGAAGAAAGTCCAAACCATAACCAAGAGAAATTCCAAGCCTTAAACCAAAAATACTAGTTGCAATAGCTACAACTGCAACTACTCTCCAAACTTGCGTACTTACTGAATTTCTACAGTTGCGAGTTGTGTGTGTCCAAATGAGCTTTGGTATCTTGTATTTATATTTCTCTTCCTTAACTGTATGGGCCGACTTCTCTTTCTGGAGGCTAGAAACTCAATATTAATTATTCTCTTTAGTTGACTTGTCTTCTAAGGTTATGTCCAAGGCTTTTACGGTTTCTCTTGCTTCTCAGAATATTCTAGTCTTTTCAAGGTTACACATGGAGGTTAATACCTCCCATAGCTACCAAAAATATCAACACCAACAAGGGACACTTCATCAATTAGCACAACAAAAAGTTGTTCACAATGTTTTGTAAATGTATCCAACTTTTCATTGCTTAGGAACAAGTATTCTGATTTGTTAAAAGGCATGCAAAATGCATAGTGCAATATGACACATCTTGCATTAGATGTTGTTTTTCTTGTATAAGTTGTTATGATTCATTTTATATTAAGTGGTTCATATTCCATTGTATGGTTTTACATGCAAACAAGAGATTTGAAAAGTGATTTCACGACAAATGTAAAAAACAAATGTATTGGTTCATTTGGTGCCTATTTATTTTTATTCAATATATATTTCACTATCGTTTCTTGTACTTTGTTCAATTGTCTTCTCATATTATAGAATGATACATTCTATAATATGTGTGGTTTCTTTACAATATGGTAAGGTTTGTAAAGTGATGTTTTTATTTTTTTCATGTTTTGAAAGTATTTGACATCAACATCAATATCATATTCTTCATAGTGTTTGTTATCACTAGATAATTTGTCATTGGCAATTGATTGGTTCTCTTTAACCACATCTCTATTATAGATTTCATAATATCCATCTTCAAGAATGTTTGATGCATCATCAAGGTTACCCCATTCTTTACTTGTTGTATACATAAAATTTTGTTCATTTTGTTTTATGGTTTCTTTCAACTTCATATAGGAATTCTTCCAAGTTGAATATTGTTTTTTAAAAATGATTTCATCAACTCTATATGGAACATATAGAATCAATTGTTCTCTATAGAAATTATCAGGGTATCTATGTTCATTGTAACTTATGTATCTAATGGCATATGGAACATCACTATTTCTCAGTTTATTTCCCTTTTTTTATATGTTGATGCAAATTATGTTCAATGTTTGAAGGACGTTGTCAGTAGTGATCAATCATTCATGGACATTGTTGGGAGGCCTTTTAGGCCAGTGTACTAAGTCATATATATTATACATTAGCATAATATAATATATGAATACATGTAATAAATAAAGTAAATGCACGTAAAGGATAAATGCAACCTAACACATAATTTTGTGGAGCAGGTACAACTTCTCCAACCATTTGTCCAATGTATAAATACTCTTGAAGAAGGAATACTAAAGCGGTTGGTTAACCTTCCCAAATACTTCTCTTATTTCTTGAGTTGTGTGTGTGTGTTCCTAATATTCTTTCTATAATGTAGGTATCTTCTTGAATGTGTGTCTTTAATCCTGGACTACAACGTTTTGGTTTTGTTGCCGTGTGACTTGAACTAGGGACAAGCTAGAAAATTTGATCATGGATGAACGATTTATTCAAGGATAAGAGGCTACTTTATATTGGATATTCTCATGGAAGGATTATTGAATAATTCTGGTGATTACATACCAAAATATTTGTCATACAAATCCAGTTTGTCAATGGACTTATTTGAGGATGAAATAGTTTATGTTACCAATGTGTCAACATGGCATTGGAAAATTCAGGAAAACTACATGAAAGAATGAAGATTGTATGTTTCATTTGAATATTAGTTAAAGAATCAATTGTGTGCATGACAATTGCATGTCTCAAAATGATACATTATGAGGGTCCAAAGAGTTTTTTCTTTTAATTTTGAAATATGGTTGGATTACTACCTATGTTAAAGACTACTACAAAGTTTCGAATAGTGGATGGTGGTGAAAAGAAAAGATCATGGTATTAAAAAAAATGTTTAATGATGCTATTGTACCTATGACATTGTTATCAAATGATAATAACTTAAAATCTTTCTCGATCTGATGTCATGATGCTACTATGTTCTTCATGATTTCAATGTTATCACCATAATAAATTTGATGATGACGTAGTCAAGAATCGATCGCCTCTGAGAAATAATGTTTCTCCCCTTAATTGGTCAATTGCAAGAAGATGTCTGCACAAAGAAAAAAAATTGGAAATTGTCTCTAATGATGCAACATATGATGTAATTTAGGCCAAAGATATGATTTCCATGTACATGGATATGGAAAAATTTACTTTGTTTGGGAGCTATTGAATGTTGTGTTAGGAAAAGGATCGAAGCTCCCCTTGGGTAATGATACTAATGAAGCTCCACATCATTCAAGAAGTATTTCCATCGATGTCGTGTTTTCTATATTTGAAGGTAGCTTGGAAGTGAGTATGAGAGGTAGTGCATAGTGTACATGGACCTAAAGAAAGGAGTGTGTTTATATTCTATTTGGTTCGATCGATGATGTCCTACTACTGATGAATGTCCTATATGTTGAGGCGACCAATGACATATTGGACATGTGAAAATAGTTCTTTCATACATTTCCAAGACAACAAAGATATATAGTTGCGTAAACAATGAGCAATATCGTAATGTTGAACACTTGACCATGTAAATGTTCAATATGAACATGAGATGTAGAAAAATTGAAAAATTTCCGATGCTAAGGAGGATCCATAAATGGAGATGGTGTATGACAGATGCAGAGTGGATTGAATTAGATGGACATGGGGTGGATTGAAAAGGGTTGGATAGTAACGCTCCAAAGAAAAAAACATGTTATGAATGGTTGAAATCAGGTATGTGCACTCCAATAGATCAAAAACTTATTCCACTTATTGATCTGTAAACTGTCATGGATATTCCAATGGAACAATTTGTCACGACATATCTAATAAAAATACTAAAATATTTATTGTTAAGTGTTATCACCAAAAAACCGTCTGCAACATTACAAACAACGGTTGAAGAAAGACATCAATTCAAGCAATAAACAATACACCTACAACATCAAAATCCATCAAACATGCATAAAACTATATACTTGGTCCAAAAATTAAAGTGCAACAATTCACCAAAGGAAGCACACACACTATGCACAAAATGCACAGGCTAACACAACCCTAAGCACGCACTATGCGCAGAATGCACAAGATGTGCGACTGTATATGAGAAAACCTGCACACTTCTCATGAACGATGCATTTATGAATATTGTTGGCCTCTCAACCACTTCCAGTCCGACCCCCAATATGATTTGACACTCAAATATGAGCGAAATCTAGCTTGGAGGTTAGTCAAGGGATAGGAAGTGCCTTAAAATTCCCCTTGTTCACACTATGAACCAATTGTATCTTTCCATGAATGGACACTATAAATATATTCCATGGGTGTGCTAAGAAAATAAGAACTTCAAGGTATTGTTACGTTGCAAGAATTCTTCTTGGAGAATCCTCTTTTCTCTTTGAATCATTCAAGCACTATAGCAAGGGACATTCCACTCACCTCTTGAGAGGATTAGCATTGTATTTCTTCGCCCTTGTCACTTTCCATTGTATGAAGAGAAGATCATTCTAATAGGGAACTCAAGAGCCCTCCCAAGGAGAAAGAGGGGATTCATAAGTCCTTGCCTTTCTCTATGGTGCTAGCCTATCAATAAATTGATTCATTGGTATCTATATGATTGTCATTTTTTGTTTTTCATGGTTCTAGTTCTTGCAAGCTTCTCTAACATTTATTTATTTGTTTCATGTGTATTTGGTTATCTAATCAACTCACAGATCTCTGTTTTGTTTAAATTACTTAACTAGGAAAGTAAGTGTTGTGTTTTTTCTCACCCATGTGACAAAACCAACACAACATTAAGGTTATCTTTCCTTTATATTTCCAGGATATTTAGTTACTGATTTTCTGCTTATGCATGAAATAGATAAAATAAAGAAAATAGAGAACAACAAAATACAATCATAACATCCACAAATAAACACAAGCATTAACAACTAGCGAAAGAAAGGTCGTTCCATCATTTCCTTACCGAAGAAGACGCACCCCAAATCAAAAAAATGTTGAGAATATTGACGTCACTTATTCCATTCTAATTTCCGATGAAAAAGAGACTTGGGAAACCCAATACGGGAGAAAACCCAACTAGAAGGTGAGGTTGCTTTGCTCTCTTTTCCTTAGTGTAGAAATGATGCAAGTACAAAGAAAGGGGCACTCCCTATGGAGTTTCCTTTGACCTGTGGCATTTATGGCTGCTACATAATCTCTCCTCTTTTATGCTCACAGAATACCACTCTCACATGTTTTTCTTAGCTATGGAACAAGATACAATACAAAATAATGGAACCCCTTCTCCTCCTAGTGGCCTGGTATTTAACATATCTCGATAGCCATCTAGGGGTAGGTTTTTTTACTTCCTAAACCATCAATTGTGATAGGGTTTTGGACCTTATATAATCTTCCTAAAATTACATACGTGGATAGCCCCATATTTGTGAGTAATGGGCGTTGACGTCGCATCCTTTCGTACCATTTTGGTCAGCATGGTAAGTCAACTTGCAGGAGGCATAGTTTTTTCATACGAGCTATGATTGACACGATTTTTCCACCGTTGGGAAGGTATCAATGTGTAGAATACCGTCATGGAGTCCAAGATATGATAGGAAAGTTTTAACCCTAAAAATATGTTGTTTGATGCCTCAAAATGGCCTTGGAAGGTTCCAAACTTCAATTTACCAAATTGGGACCTTCCACTAAAATGGCCCTACAAGATTATTCCTCCAATTTTTCCACTCTGAAAGGATCGATATAGATGAAAAACAATGTAATGATCCAATATTGATCACTTATGATTTCAAACCCCAATGGAGGGTGCACTTTCAATCAAAATAATACAAAATAATATGGAATTACTTTATCGATACGATGTCATTTCTTCCACCTTGTCAGTCACTTATTATATTTGCAATATTTCTCTCTTATTACTAAGCCAAAGGGACATGTTTGAATATTATTATGCATCATTGAATATTCTTCCTTGGAATGCATCAATTCACGCTAGACATGGAAGCGACAAAAGAGTGTCAGATAGATGATTTACAATGACAACTTTTGGACATTTTTTAGGCAAAAATGTGGCTCAAGGAGAAAAAAAATTCTCTACTCACTGAAATGAAAAAATGTAGATAAGAAAATGGTTGTCTTCGGGAAGAAATAAGGGAACTAAAGACTTTTGTGTGTTGTCTTCATGAGGATTTTGAATCCAAATATGTTCTTCTTAGAGAGGTTGACAAAATTGATTCAACCTTTGCAGGTGCTACAAAGTGGAAAACCAAAGTGTGTGCATTAAGATCGTTGAATTAATGGTTTGATATGTTCCTTGACTTGAAGGTTGATTTCTTGATGACCTTTAAATTTAAGAGGAAAAATGGATTTATTTTCATTGTCTTCTTCATGTGAAGCCCAAATGTATCAATCCATTGGTTGGATGATTGAGATTGAGTGGAGGTTATGAAGCGATGGATGGATCACAAAGCTTGACTTTAAAAAGGTATAGGTCGATCAAAAATGGTTTATATAGTTTTTTTTCCATTAGCGCATTAAGATATTTAAGGTCCATGGAATCACATATAAAAATCATTACCATAAAACCTATTAAGTATGGTTAGTCAAAATATTTTTCTAAAAAAAGGGTACCATGTCAAGTGTTAAAAAAGGGAAGTATTTCTTTTGTAAAAGAGTTATATGAAGGTTTTTTAGTCACATTATGTTTCATGTAAAATATATATCAATGTAACTTGAAGAAAAAGTGTTATGATCCTTGATTTTATAAGTGTCACTACATATGGAGTCATGAGAGTTGTAAAACTAATAAGAAGGATACGAGTCTTAATAGTTAGAAAAACATTAAAAATAAAATGTTGTCATAGTCGTTGGAAAAAATTGATTTTGTGTCTCAAGCAAGGAGGGGYTAAAACGTGAGTCCTTGAATGCATACAATCCTCTCCACTTGATGTAATGTAATTCAGTACTTAGCTRACGAGGTCARTTTCATTCAACATCAGTCGATACCTAGTCGACAAATTCTTAATTGAGTTTGTAAAAGTCTAGTACTGAAAAAGAGACTTTGTATACTTAGATTCATAGTAGATTCTAATGAGTCGTGTTCGAGTCGAGTTAGTCAATTCATTATCATGCAAAGTCTTAGAAATTTTTCCTTCATGTAATGACAATTGTAGACTCCAATCCACTCCTAGGGACTTGAAAAAATAAAGAATCACAACCATGATTGTCAACAACAGAGCACCAGAAAATAGAATTGACACAAATCATGATCTAATGAGAGCATCCAAGATGCACGAAGTAGAAGAAGAGATTGAACAAGAGAAGAATGCATTCAAGAAAGAGACATCAAATGTCAGACACACACATAAGAGTTTAAAGGACAAGATGATAACACCAAAACAGGTGAACTAATTGAGCCCCTGGTATAAAAATTGCAGAATATTTTCCTGAGTTGTGACCTTAGAATCTAAAAAGAAAAGAAATGGTAGGTTGTTCATAGCTAGGTGGTACTCCACTGTAGGGTGTTGTACAAGGGAAATATGAGCACATGATGAGCCAATAACCACTCCAAAGGAATGATGGTGTAACAAGAGATTTAAGAGGACCATTGTTGGGTAGGGTAGTTGAGCATTGGATACTCACTAATTGCACATGAACCTATCATATTGGAGATGGAGGATAAAGAGTAACAGGTCCTGGTAGAACCTTGTATATGTGTATATTCCTATAGAGTTGGTGATTGTTGCAGTTGGTTTACCTATGAAGAATGGTATGCATGGTTGATGCATAGTAAGGATACTTCTACAAGAGTAGAGACCCAGGATGTTGTTGCACACTTTCTCGAGATGAGAAAGGATTTTGGTGAGGGGGAGATGTTGGGAGGCCTTTTAGGACCTTGTAATAAGTCATCATATATTATAATTAGCATACAATAATTCATGAATAAATGTAATAAAGTAAGTAAATGCACGTAAAGGATAAATGCAACCTAATGAATGATTAGTTGGAGTGGGTACAATCACTCTAACCATTTCTCCAATGTATAAATACTATGGAAGAAGGAATACGAAAGCAATTGGTTAACCTTCCTAAATACTTCTCTTATTTCTTGAGTTACGTGTGTGTTCCTAATATTTTTGCTATAGTGTAGGTCTCTTCTTGAATGCATGTCTTTAATGCCCGGACTACAACAAACATACTATTCCCTTTGAATTATTTGGTTCTCGTTGCATATATTTTGATGTTTTTAGAATAAATGATCGTCAATCCTTGCGTAAAGTATTAATAAATATACATGAAAAGTGCCTAAAATGGCATACTTTCTTCATCCGTCTATACCTTTTTTCTTAACATTTTATGTCTATCACTTTCCTTTTTTATACTTCCATTGTCCATTTCACCTCATTTGTCACCAAAGGTATGAATCATATCCCATACGCCATTATTACATTATTTTTTCATAATTCTTAGGAAGTAACTCGCCACTATAATCTGCTAACATCATTGCATAGGAATCCAGTAGCGGTAACACTCCAAGTAATCAAAACACCTTCCCATTGTAACTCCAAGTTGATAAAGTTTCAGGCATAAAGCAAGTTGCTGCAATTATGGACGTAAAATCCATTGCTGCAACTCAGGGTGCATCTGCAGTTGTTGCAACACCAGACAAACAGTTACAAATGCAGGAACAATTTTCGTGTTGAGACTCTGAATATATCTTACTAGCACAATGATCAACGTTGTAGCTGGCAGACGAGAATCGACAGTTGGGACAGAATCTCCATGAGGGAAGGTGACTAAGGAAATTGGTTACCCATCGAGTCAACATAAGTTTGTAATTGAAAGAGTCATTGTAACTCGATGAATAGTCGGATTCTTACAGTTTCCATCCGCTAATTGTATAATTTTATAACCATAGTCGCATTGTATAAAAGCCTCAGCTCCCCAAGAGATGAGGGAGGGAAAATTATTCTGGAAATTACATTTTTCTATTGTATCTTTCAATTTGTGGCAATATAATTTTGGTTTTGTCTCTCTACTTGTGTGTTGATGTATTAATCGATCATGTGATTATGGTCTCATAGTATAGTACCTCGCCTAATGGGGTAGGGCCCCCTCCTTAGTCAGGTATTGCCTACAACAATAATGTTAGAACTAACATTTTACTTATGTTTAGTTATTCTATTGTGTAGCTTCCTTCAATTATTTTAATTCCAAGTTTATAACTGTATTGACATGTTATGTATGTTTTCTGGTTTGCGGTTTCTCGAGAATCGCAGTGTAGTTCTCGTATTCTAGAATTGTCTTTCCGTTTGCCATCATTCTCATCATACATAACGATGTTACAATTTATGAGTGGTTTGATTTTCTAAGTTCAACATTTTGCAACATCACAACCTAGTTGCACTTTTCATTGCTACAATTAATGTATCTTCGAGTTTTGGTTATAACAAGATTCAGTTGTTATGATTCATGTTGTTGTAACTCAGACAGATTTATTTTTGTGTTTCAACTCCATTGCTTCAACTCTACTTGCAGTTGCACTTAGCGTGTTTCATGTCCTATTTTCTCTAAGCTTAATCTTTACAATCTTAGATTGATGTTAATAAATGAACACTTAATTGAACAAAACAAGACCTTCATTATACTTGAGAAAGTCACTAATAGACCATAAGTTTCATTCCTTCAAGTGTGATTTCAATTTCCACAAGAGTAATTTCAATTCCTGCAAATGTGATTTCAATTTCCGCAAGAGTGATATCTATTTCTGCAAGAGTGATTTTAATTCTTGCAAGTGTGATTTCAATTCCTGTAAGAGTGATTTCAATTTCAGCAAGTGTGATATTAAATTTTCCGCAAGTATGATTTCAATTTCCTGCAAGTATTATTTAATTTCTCGAGAGCAACTTAGGATTTCGCATAATTTGGTGACTTAATTAAGTATTCTGATTCTTTGAATTTTGACATTAAAGTGCTACAACTCCATAGTCGAAATAACACTCTTCTTGCATAGATTGTACACGACAGTTCTTAAGTTCCATATGAGCCCTGGATTGATAATTAAATTTACAACTCTTCATTTTTTTACTAAGTAATTAGGAAGTAATTGAAAGGTCTACCAATACAACTCCTTGAAGTTTTGCTCGAATGTAGGGACAGGACAATATATACATCTTGTTGTGCAAACATTTGTTGCAAGTTTAACAAAGTTTTTCCAGGTCTTGTTATTTTCTGTACGACATCGATATTTTTTTTTTTGACATTCCTCTCATATATACTTAAATGTTGTTTTCAATGTTCTATCAATTTTTGTCATGTAAGAGCTACAATATACAGTTGTTGCATATTAAACAAGTATGAATTGAGAATTTGCGTTTGCATTCCAAATGTTTGGAATATGATGAAAAGCACAATTAGTCCATATGTTTTTTAGCCTTCTCTGCAATAAAATCGTTGTTTGATGTAAATTGCATTTAATTGCATTGATGTATTCATCTTCTATTAAACCCAAGCTATCTAAAATATATCAAATTTATCTGTTTGATTGTATTTGGCATTCTCTAGAGTGTCAAAAATATTTTTTTCATTTTTCTTTTTAGTGTCATTGTTAAATTCTTTTGGTTCAAGTATTCTCGTTTTTCTCATTAGAGGAATGGGAAAATTGAACCTACAGTGGACATTTTTCTTTTTCCTACAATATCTTGTGTCATGATGATGGATTATTTTAAAATCATTTGAAATTATTCTTGAATCAAATGACAAATGCCTATCTACAAAGTTCTCTATTTCAATATTTGTATTTCTTCCATAGATTGGTGCATTTTTTTATCCATAGTAGTCCATAGCCATGTTGACTTCCTCTACTTTGAAACTATGTTACAAAGAAATGGTTTTTCAACTCACCATAGTATTTGTGATCATGGGAAACTAGTTTTCGTAGAGCAGTCATCATGTTTATGTAGTATCAAATACAATTTACTAGTTCATTTCTTATCAACGTTTCAAGTTTATTCTCTTCTATGTCATTTTTAATAGGTGATTTGTTTTTTGTTCTTATACGTTTTAGTGCATTGATTAATTCTTTCCAACGATGTTCCGAGCTAGTAAAATATACAAAGAATGTTGGTGGTCGTAGCTGTCATATCATTGCATAAAGATTCTTACGCAAACCTAGAAAGTAATTCGTTGTTGTACGGATTGTTCTTAGATCCATGTAACCAATGCCTAATTTTAGAATGCGATCCAAATTTGGTTTTGACTTAACGTCTTATGCTAATAGTTTTCCTCCCTTTAATTGTCGTTTTCTTATTCTAATCTAAATACAATTGAACACTTGTTTAAGAATAATGTGAACTGACTTGTAAACCAAATTTGTGATGTGGTATAAAAATTCATGGTCTTTGTGTAATATCTCCCATTGAAAGAAAAAAAATGATACATAGATTTGTTTGTAATTTCATCTGGTTGTTTTTCTCCATAGAAAAGTATAGGAAATCTCATTTCCTCTGAATATTTATCTTGAAAAATTCCTAATGGCATGTATCATTCAGTGGGAGCAATGTTTATTTGATTATTTTGAAGATCATATATACTATGTGAATTTGTGAATCCATGGAGTAGTGTCTTTGTTATTAGTTCTTTGGTGTTTTCATTGGTATCATTGTCCATTTCATTATCAATGTCAGCTTCATGTGCACCTTTGGTCTGGTTAAACATTTGCTTCCAATTTTCATTCATAACAACTTTCTCCAATTTATAGAGCATGCTTTTGCATAGTCACTTTGGTGCTTTCATGAGCATGTGTACACGAATGGGACCAAAAGCATAATCACTTTGTCGCATAGATTTTTATTTATCACCACTACAATTGTGTTAGTTTTTTTTTCTTTTCATGAGGCAGAGTATCTTGAATTTGCGATGTGTCTATAGGCACATTGATTATACCTCCAATTAATCCCATTTGTTGGTCCTATATTTTTAACCTAGTTCTCGAATTTGTAAGAAATGTAATCTCAATGGTATTAGTCTTTCCTCTATTTCATTTGATTGTTTCATTATGTGTATTTGTTTATTTTTTCAAATCTCTTGTGGGCATAAAAATTTGGGAATCTCTCCACGTTGCAAGGCTTTTTGAAAAGGTTTGCATGTATATTGATTTTCTACACTATCATATCTACAATTTTTCGATTTTTTTTCTAATTTCAATCTCAAGATTTTGTATATCCATTTGTTTGTTTTGGACCACATATTTTATAAAGAAAGTGCGACTACAAACCAAGAAATTGTAGATAGGCATGTCAATGACACTTTTCTCAAATGCTTGCTCAACTAGTGTCAAAACTATGTTTTCTTGTTCTCCCTTGCTTGCATGCCAAGCACCAATTCTTTTTATTTTTTTATTCTTCCTCTTTTGTCTGAATGATTCAAATTCTTGATTGATAACATTTTGACATTTGTTTTTCAATTCTAGCTATTTCTAGATTAGATGCCACTGTCTCTTGTTGTGGCACAATATTGCCCCTAATTAATTTCTTTAGAGATTGAATAGATGTACTTTTATTCTCTCTATATCAATTGTTAGAAGACAATATTGGTTCCAAGCCAACATTTTCCTTTCTTATTTGTTGCAATGGTTCAAAATGGAATTTCCCTATGTTTGTTTCAAATTGAATGACATTAAATATTTTTTCTAGTTTTGTGTTTGTATGAAATATAGTTAGAAAACTAGTTGTCTCAACAAACCATCTATGTATCTCTATGTCCCAAATATAGTCCATCTAGTCATAAACAAAAGACCACTTTCCATGTTTCCCTTTTTCATATGGAAATGCCAAATGCACAATATATGCTTGGCAATTTGTCACTCTCGATGTGACTTTTCTGCATATCAATTTTGATATATTGTCCTATGCATCTAATTGCACAAGAATCATTATGCATCATTGCATTTGTAAAAGTTTGTGTGACTATGCGTTGCAAGCAAGGGACATCATATTCATCTTGTTTTAAATGACAAATTGTCTCAAAGGAACTTTCACCATAAGCACTATTGAATCCATGCACTTGTTCAGATCGATTTGATAACATTTTCTTCTCTATATGTGACCATTTTTGTTATATGTTTTCATATCTCATAACTTCTTGATTGTTTTGACTATTGGTCATGCCAATATGTCTTTTGCACAACAGTAGTTCAAAATGTATAGAAAGAAGGTTGAGATCATGAAACAATATGTCATATGTGTTTCTTTTCAAATTTCAAATGAAATGTAAGTACGACTTCATTTGTGTCTTTGACAAAATGTATATTGATCCATTTTGACAACCAATGTACACAAAAAATGTCTCCCCAACAGGGATGATTTTAAGGATGAAAATTTATTTTAAAATGTAGAAACCTTGGTGAATCTTACTAATCTTTCATATGCCAACTATAAATGTGTGGCGATATTTTTGTAAAAATATTCAAATTTCTAAGGATTTTATATAGTTTGTATAAAATTTTGACGATTTTTGAGGTAAAATAATATTATCCTATAGAATTTGGGCCAATTATTTTTAGAATAGCGAATCATTTTTTGGGAAAAATCATGGAAAATTAGACCATGAGCTAAATTTAACTCCTAAAATCATCCATGCTCCCCAGAGGCCTCTTTCTTTTCATCATAGAATAATCAAAGTTAACCTTGACATTTGTTGCAAATAAATCTCTGTATCATTGACATTATGCATTTCCATCAATGGATTTGGATTCAATGAATGTTGATAATATGTTAGTGCTTCAATGCCATTTTTTTGTAAGCAAGTTTTGAAATGTTGTATTGTACCTTCTTTCAACTCTATAGATGTGTATCTATTATGTAATAGCACTTGAAGCACATCAAACAAACAATATCCATGAGTATATGAAAAGTTGTCCAAACATAACAAGTTGTATTTTGCTAAAACACAATTAATCACAGGTTTATGATCTCAAATATTCTTGTTTTGTTTACTCATTTGTGTTTTTTTTTTCTACTTCTAGTTTCAATTGGATTCATTTTTCTCCTAGTTAATACTTTTGACTTGTAGGAAAAAATACAATGTTCTTTATGTTGATTATAGAAATAAGCACTACTCAGCACTACTACTTACATGTTGAGAAAATATGCATACTTTAGATTCAATGTCTATACCACAATGTTGTTAAGAAAATCTGTCCACATGCAATTCAATTATAAACAATGTTTTTCCTTGCAAATCAACAAAGAAACTTACTACAATAAGCAATTATCTCAATGTTCTTTTGTTTTCAGAATGTAAAAAAGACATAAAAACTATCTATAGCTTTTCAAAAACTCAATGGAAGAAAGCCAAAAATAACACTATGTAAATTCGAGAGAAAAACTATAAGATCATAGCAAAATCAAATCCACATCTATAGAAATGAAGTCTTGCACAAAAAAACAATTCATAACTAATACAATAAACAAATATCTAGTTTCATATACAAATTAGTAGGTCTATTTCCATACACAAATATTTGTGTTTGCATGGTGGAATTTTGAATGAAACTATAATCAAATAAAACTCTAGGGAAAAAAACTATAACTTCAATAAAATTGACTCTTAAATTCATGACAAAAAATCAATAAATCTTAAAATTTTTGACAAGAACTAATAATTCTAGAAGAATTATAAATGGACCTATAGACAATTTTCTAACTATTTAAATAAATTAAAGTTTGAATTAATCATTAAATTTAGTTAATAATCTTACAATATTATTTGTGTAAAACTATATTGAATATAAATGATTAATTGAACATTGTTCATAAGTCTTAAACATCATTCCTAGCTTAAAAAATGAAATAAGAAAGGCAACCAAAAAATTATCTAGTTATATGGTCCATACATAAGCATAGCACGAGGATCAACCATATTAAATCTAATAAAATTAGGGCTAAAAAATTATCTAGTTATATGGTCCATAAATAAGAATAGCATGAGGATCACCATATTAAATCTAACAAAATTAGGGTTAAAAAATTATCTAGTTATATGGTCGATAAATAAGCTTAGCATGAGGATTAGCCATATTAAATCTAATAAAATTAGGGTTACAACTTTTTGGGAAGCATCACAAGATAATTGGAGCATTTGAAAAAAAATTATGTTTGATAAATTATATTGATAGATTATTTTTATGTAGAAAGTTGTTAAAATTGTAAAAAAGAATACTTACAATAAATAATAATAAATATTAAAATACAAAAATATTTTTATATAAATATTATGATATTAAAAGATAAATAAAAATATTTTTATATAAACATTTTAATGTAATAGTAAATATTAAAATATAAAAATATTTTTATATAAACATTAAAATATTAAAAGATAAATAAAAATATCTTTATATAATTATAATATTAAAAGATAAATAAAAATATCTTTATATAAGCATTATAATATTAAAAGATAAATAAAAACATCACATATAAAAAAAACATTTATTATATAATAATAATTTATTTTTAAGGTTTGGATCAAGTACATCAAATTGGTGTATGTCTATAGATATACATATCCTACTCTTCTTAATTTGAACTTGTAACCTCTTATAAAGAAATACATATTATTATTCATTAAACTTACTCAAACTATTATATTATTGAATACATTGTATTTATTGACGACATTGAATTAGCTTTACTGGGCCAGCTTGTTGATCTTGCGATGTTTGAAGTCTCTGTACGTTTTGGGTTTGAACAACGGAGGGTTGTTCTCATCGATCAACTCCTTCATGGGGCCTACGACGGTGTCAAGAGGTGGGGCGCAGAATACTGGCCACGACATCCTCACCCTGTCCTTGCTCACCACGCTCCTATGCAGAACGCTCTTGTATCTGCCATTGCTTAAGATCTGGGAAGCCCAAACAC
>SNQJ01S0127209.1:0-14559 GCA_010110895.2 Picea sitchensis | reverse complement strand
TTTGTATTAGCATTTTCTTCTACCCGAATATATCTGTCAGTTTTGATATGTACTAAGCATATTGAAATGTTTTCATATCCAAGCTTTGTATATTTGTTGAAGTTTATTAACACTTGTTATGAGATGCTTCAATAGGCCTGACAATGTAAATGTTTACATGATGCGACAGTCTCCAACACCCCTGACAACTTAAATGTTTGCATACCACGAGGTCCTTAGACATCCTGAGAGTCTTAAATGTTTATGTAAATACAGTTCTCGGAGTACATGCCAGTTCAATAGTCATTGTATGTTTCATCCTTGTTCTTCCATTGAAGCTACATACATTATTTACTAGTTCGGTGACTGCTTCTTCTTTGTTGGTTTGTCGGGTGCTCCCATTGTATGCTTCATCCTCGTAATCGTTGAAGCTAGATACATTATTTACTGGTTCTGTGAGTGGATCTTCTTTGGTGGTTTATCAGTTGCTGTTTTTTATTGTTTCACTCGTGATTTGACCTGCGCTTCTTCATTTCATCGTTTCGGAGTAAGTTTCAATGCCATAGTTTTATTTTGCATTCTTTGTTTGTTGTTCAGTGTTTGCAGTTTGTAAGTAAGAATGTTTTCTTATTTGTAGTCGCATGTTCCTTGTATGTTTCCAGTTCCTTTTCTACTTTAGCTGCAGTTTGGTAATCGTTGGAGATACATATGTTGTTCACTGGGTCGGTGGATTTTGTTGGTTCATTGGTTCCTGGGTTGCTGGTTCTATTTGTTTGCATGGGGTTTGCGCTTTGGGGCCCTGGGGTGTATTTCGGTCTCTTCGTGCTCTCTCGCTGGTTTGGTCCTTGCTGGTTTCTTTTATTTGATCTGGCCTTGTAGGGTTGGGGTGCAACGATGGTGGTTGGAGCTTTTTTTTTTTTTTTTTTTTTTGGGGGGGGCACTTTATGGTGTTCAACCCCTGCACCCACCACTCAATCTATAGTTGTGTTATTTTCCATTTTTGTAGAGGCCTCTATCTGTATTTGTGTGAGATTTTCCTAGTGCTTGAGTCTTTCCATGAAAGAAAATAGTTGCATACAAAATTGTTGGAGGATTACATGTGAAGTTACAATATCCGTTGTTTTGTTGTTGGGATAAAGCATAGGTTTGAAACCTACATTTATAGAGCATGTATGGTCATATGTGAGGATATGACATGACTTGTTCTTTCTCCTCTACATAGACTGGTGTGCACATGATACAATTTGTGTTGTGCTTGAGATTTGATATGTGCAACAAATATTCTTCAAGATTATATTTTCATGTCTAGAAGCATGTCTGGGTAGTTTGCCATGGAAAAATTAGAAATTGTAACATGGGAACAATAGTCTTTGTAGAGGATAAATAACACGGTTAAAGGGCATATCTAGATGAATTTCCAGGGAAAACCAGCAATCGTTTAGCTGCAGCCATGCAATTGCGTGATATTTTCTGCCTTGTAATATATTTTGGCCAGGGAAAAAAAAGCTATACGTTTACGCCCATGGATAGAGAAGAACAAAGTTTCATGTTTCTTCCTTTGTAAACTGTTCGTTGAGTCAGTTTTGTTGTATCTACATAGTGTTTGTTCTCTAGTGAATACTAGCTTCCATTGATGTACATTGAATTTTTTGGGTTCCCACATTGAAACAAATAGAGTAGCTGGAGAAAAGGAGGGAGTCTTGACTGCATCGGTTGAAGAGGATATAGAAAGGTGCATGCTTGTAATTTTGTTTCATATTGTGTTGTTTTGTATTTCATTTATGGTCTGTATATGTGTTAAACTAGCTACGTGCCTTCCTACATTGTAAGTTATCTTGGTTACATATGTTCCTTCATGCATACTAAGCTAGTTTATGTCCGTTACGTTTGTGTTGCATTGTTGCATTTAAAGAAATAGAATCGTTGGACAAGACGAAGGAATCTTTGGTGGGTAAATAGACCTTTTTATTTTTCTTTTAGATGTATGTTTTCATACTAACTTGCCTTCGTCTCGATTGCATCTCCGATGTTGCTTCCTTGAAAAAAACAGGTTGCTTGGACAGGGAGATGAATTCCTCTGTGCAACAGCAGAGGGTTCTATGGTACAATATTCTAAAAGGTATACCAAGTGTGCCGGTAAATTAAATATACAAACTGGGAGGGAGCATATAATATTAGACTTGAAAACGATGAATTCGCGGTAATGGGCCTTTCTGCACTCCCTGTTTCTACTTTTTCCATTTTCTATTATCTCTTTTATTTTCTAATTCATCTGCTTAGCGTGGTTTCTGAAAATTCCCTCGTGCGTCGGCTAGCAGACTAACGGACTGGCATATGTGGTCCTTCTTCTACCTTATTCCATAGTTACCCACTTTGTTGATTGCGGCTGCTAGGTTGGAAGGTTGAATATTGCTCCCCTGGCTTCCAGGTGTCCGCGATATACACATTGGCCATGGTGACCTGCAGTTACTCCTTGTTTATTGTTAAACATTTGTCTAGTTAAAAAATTAAGATGCATACAGTTTTCTGGTTATTTGGTCCTTCCGATGGACAATATACAATGCATATATTTGTTTACTCCTCATGTTCATTTGCACATTCTTGCATTAGAAAAGGTTGGACTAGTGAGACGACCATGATCAGTCAGTCATCCCAGACATCAGCACACTAACAAGGCCAAAGGTAAAGATGCATACGATGTGCTCTTACTATGTTTACTGAACAAATTTCATGGGTTATAGATATATTCATCTATGGCATGGTGGATATAATGATGACATTTGCAATACATGGTTTCGAGCTCGCAAGAAGTATCAACAAGTACAAGCGAAATGTCGAACGTGCTGCATGTTCCACGAACCAAGAGGTGTGGTTGCGAAACTGTAGCTCCATAGTTCATTAATACTATTCATGTACTTGTAGCACACTACCATTCACATTAGTTTTCATGTTCAAAAAATGTCATCAGGTTTAGAGTTGTGACATCCAAAGTATTGTCAATAGAGGGCTTGAACAACCGCCAAATTGGACAACTGTTCATCGGGGACATAATGGTTGTCTATACCACCTACTTGGATAAGACAAACAAAAGTAGACCCATTATGCATGTTGATATGACAGACAAGGACGCCATGATGCAGTCACTCTCATTGTTCCTCCACAACTTGTCTAGAAACATGCAGAAAAGATATTTCCGTGTAATGGGATATCCATTACAAATTTTAATGTATTGCCCAAAACAGTATATGACCTTGGTGGTTGTGATCGAATTATTTTTCTCAATGAAACAAGTATTGTGGAAAAAATTCTTTCTATTTGTTTAGAATATCGCTTCCTTTTGGAATTGACTATCAGACAACTTGCACAGACCACTGATATTTACCCAATCAAAACGATTGGGGCTGCTGTGACACTGGAGAGAAAATTTGGGTCACAACACATTCTCCATATAAAGGATGGACAGTCGGACAACGACAAGGAAATGGTACCACTTTTCATATTCATTTTTGTTCTTAACTTTCGCATATGCATATATGTGGGATAAGTAAAACAAATATTGCACTGTTCCATGTTGCAGCTACAATTGTTCGATACATATTCAGATTTGTTTTCATCAATTGAACAACAATTGCATAGAGGGCATATTCCACTTATGTTGTTCAAAAATATAACAAAGAAGAAGGATGCTAGAGAAAGGATCTTTCGGACAACCCAGACAACGTTTGTAACAGATTTGCGAGAAGATATAGTAGAGGATCTAGAGAAACTAGCTAGATCTATAATTGTTGTGCGTATACATCCAAAACATCATCCTCACTTTGCTTATAGAAATATCCTTCAACAAATTTTTGTACATGTTTACTTTTTCTTTTTTGTTTTACAGGGGAGGGGGGGATGCAGTTGTATATTATATTGTTCAATGTATTGATCCCTTTGCTCGTGTTGCTAGGTTGAAGGTCTTTTAGTTGCATCCAATGTGTACTCGACCCCCTTTGAGCCTGTATGTGAAAAATGCAATTATGTTGCTTATTCTTCCACTTTGATAAGTGATTATACGATTGATTTTTTGCGATGTGATCTAAAATGTCCATATATTTATGGACATTGCGTTAATGGTGTTATCTGAACCGTGGGAAACACAACTGTGAAGTGTTTAGTTAGGCAACCTCTGTTACAAAATGGGCTTCTTGAATAGGCATAGTTCTCGTATGAAATGTATCTACACAAAAATGAAAGCAGTGTCTATATGCTACGACAACTTCGGATAAAGAGAAAATTCACCTTAAATGAGGACAATGCCATTTTGCATATCAACTGAAGAAGGGAAAAAAAAAATTAAATCAAACTTTGGGAGGAAATGAAAATACCTCCTGCCTCTCTATAATATTTGTTCAACATCCATATGAATGTTTGTTTCAAGAGAAAAGGAATGCGCCGACGTCTTTTCTTTGTATATCAAATTGTTTGGTGCAAAGGTCGATGGGTTCTACTCAATAGAACCTTCTGGGAACATTCTTTTGAGTTGTTTAAACTATGGTTGGTTCTTGGTTATCTGGTTTTTCTGTCAATTTGTATACCGTGGAACTCCAACTCTTCTCTAGAGGACAGGGAAAAATATAGTTGAATGTTTTTGGCTAGATGGCACGCAGATCCGCCAGATAATTTCTATGGTGTTGTGACGCAAATGTACTATGTAACTTGTTATGGAAAATTTCCCTGATCGATGAACTTGGTCAAATTATTGTTGTGAAATAATTTGAAATCAACGAATATATAGTGTGCAGAGTGCAACTGTCCTATCATACCAACAAGAGGCTCTTAAAATTCAAGTTGATCGTTGTTTTCACATTTTTTTCTTATTCGATGAACTTCGTAAAATTAATATCCTCGAATAATTTGAAATCAATGAATATATACTGTGTGGAGTGCAATTGTTCTATCATATGAACAAGAGGGCCTTAAACTTCAAATTGGTCCTTGTTATTCTTGCGATGATAGAATTTTACAAAACAAATCTCGTGTTTCATTCATTTTTTTTTAAATAAGTGATTTAACATCCTTTAATAATTTAATGTAGTTCACTTGTACAATAACAATAGTTAATATTAATATTTTAGTATATAAAAATAATGTTTTTAGCTGAAGTTATATAGGATGAGCATTGCTAAACAATTGCAATTTTGAACCCGCCAAACGTGGAATCCGCAAGTCCACCTATCAATTTGTATATCGTGAAAGTGTGGGTGTTATTTGCAGGACACCGAACAAAAGAGGTTCAAATTTCATCCCACTAGGCCGGGAACCCGTGATCGAAAAAGTACCAAACTATGGAACGACGGATCCGCATATGATATATAAAATCTCTTGTCCATACTTTCTAAAAGTACATGTTTTCTATGTATTGCTCGTTTGTCGGAAATATTTTATATCAGTCGCCTGACCAGATTGTACAAACTTTCTCGTTTAATTAAATTATGCAATAGAAAAAATTATTATTAATAATTTAGTGTTAAAAATCATGTTTTTAGATATGTTAGATAGTTGATATGGACTAGTATCTGTAAACAATGGCCTCAAGTCCATCTGTCAATCTATATATCGTGGAACTCCGAGGGCTATTCGGAGGACAAGGAACAATGAAAACTGCATTGTTGAGTGATGCAACCCGCAGGTCCATTTGTCAATTTGTAAATCGCGGAGATGTGCCTGGTGTTTGTACAACGCGGAACAATAGAGGCCCAATTTTTAGACCGCGAGCCCCACAAACCCGATCAAAAAAAATCACTAGATATGAAATCCATGTCGGATTTCTACGGGACAATAAAACTGCAATGTTCAGCCAACCAACCCTAGTCCACCTGTCCACTTGTATATTGTGGAAGTCTGGGTGCTATTTGTAGGAGACGGAGAAATGGAGACTCTATTGTTGGCCCGCCAGGCTGCGAACCAAAAACTACCTAGGTATGGAATGAGAGATCTGCATATGTTGTATAAAATATCATTCCATAGTTTATATAGAGACAATGTCCACAAGTTCGCATGTCAACTTGTATATCGCGGAAGTCTGGGTGTTATTTGTAGGACACAGAATAATAGATACTTAATTTTCAGCCTGCTAGGTCATGAACTCGTGATCCAGAAAGTGTCCAAGTATGGAATGAGAGATCCACATATGTTCTAAAACAATGTTTTTGTATAGCGTGGAACAATAGATGACCAATTTTTAGTATGCCAGCCACAGAGATCACGATAAAAAAAAATCGCTAAATATGGAATTCATACGGGATCTCCGCATATGCTGTATAAAATCTCATTCCATACTTTATTTAGAGATTATGTCCACAAGTATGTGTGTCAATTTGTATATCACGGAAGTCCAGGTGCTAGTTGTGGGACACTAAACAATAGATACTTAATTAAAGCCTGCCAGGTTGTGAACCCACGATCCAAAAAGTGTCGAAGTATGGAATGAGGGATCCACATATGTTCTAGAAAAATGTGTTTGTAAAGCGTGAAACAATCGACACCCAATTTCCATCTCCCTAGTCCCAGATCCCTCGATAAAAAAAATGCTAAATTTGAAATTCATACAGGATCGCTATAGGACAATAAAAGTGAAATGTTCAGCTAGCCATCCCAAGTCCACCAATCAATTTGTATATCGTGGAAGTCATAGTGCTATTTGTAGGAGACATAACAATAGAGACTCTATTTTCGGCATGCCAACCCGCGAATCCGCGATCCAAAAACTGCCTAAGTATGGAATCAAGGATCCGCATATGCTGTATAAAATCTCATTCAATACTTTATATAGAGACTATGTCCAAAATTCTGCATGTCAATTTGTATATCTCATAATTCTAGGTGTTATTTGTAGGACACAGAACAATAGATACCTAATTTTCAGTCCACCAGGTCCCGAACCCACGATCTAAAAAGTGCTCAAGTATGGAATGAGGGATCCTTATATGTTCTAAAACACTATCAATTTGTATATCACGGAAGTATGGGTGCTATTTATAGGCAACAAAACAATAAAGACTCTATTTTTAGCCTGTTAGGCCGCGAGCCCATGATCCAAAAAACAACTAAGTATGAAATGAGGGATCCACATATGTTGTATAAAATCTCATTCCATACTTTATATAGACTATGTCCACAAGTCCACGTGTGAATTTGTATATCGCGGAAGTGTAGGTGATATTTGTAGGACACGGAAGTCTAGGTGGTATTTGTAGGACACAGAACAATAGATACTTAATTTTCAACCCGCCAGGTCACGAACCTACGATCCAAAAAGTACCCAAGTATGGAATAAGGGATCCGCATATGTTCTAGAACACTATCAATTTGTATATCGCGGAAGTATGGGTGCTATTTGTAGGAGATAGAACAATAAAGACTCTCTTTTCGGCCCGCCAGACCGCAAGCCCACAATCCAAAAATTGCCTAAGTATGGAATAAGGGATCCGCATATGCTGTATAAAATCTCATTCCATACTTTATATAGAAACTTTCCACAAGTCTACGTGTGAATTTGTATATCGCGAAACTGTAGGTGCTATTTGTAGGACACAAAACAATCGATACTTAATTTTCAACCCGTCAGGCCACAAACCCGCGATCAAATGCAATGTTCAACCAAGCAGCCCATAGGTCCTCCTGTCAATTTGTATACCGCGGAAATATGGGTGTTATTTGTATGAAACGAAACAATAGAGGCTGTTTTTTCAACCCGCAAGGCCACCAACCCATGATCAAAAAACTACCTAAGTATGGAATGACTCTTTTTTATATGGCTCGTTTGTCGAAATACTTTTATATCACTCGGCCAACCAGATTGTGAAAACTTTCTCGTATAATTAAATTATGCAATATAAATATTTAACAGTAATAATTTAGCACAAGTCAGGTTCTAAATTTTCATATCGCAGAATTGGCACTATTATTTGTAGAGCGCGGAATAATAGATGCCCAGTTTTTTGCTCGCCAGACCGAGAACTCTCGATCCAAAAAAGTGGCTAATTATGGAATTAATACGGAATTGCTAAGGACAAAAAAAAATGCAATGTTGAACCAACCAACCCGCAAAGTCCACCTGTAAATTTTTTTATCGTGGAAATGTAGGTGTTATTTGTAGGACACCAAACAATAGAAGCTCAATTTTCAGCCTGCCAGGCCGAGAACCATCGGTTGTTCACATGCCCTCGGTATATATTCGCCCGACCAATTTTCATACTTTGGTATTTCTTGGAATCAGTTTCGCCATTGTTGCTTCCTTCGTACATGTTTCCAGATACACAATAATTAAGCTTTAATGCTAGTAACCATCCTGCAACAACTGTTAAAACTGTCATTAAATTCCGGAAGTCCGGAGAAGATTTGTTATTAGTACGAATTAAACTAATATTTTCCCAGAAGCATGTTATCCTTTCCAAGTATTCATTTCAAAGGCCACACAATATTTTTTTTTTGGTGCGCCGATGGGTTGGTGCTTTTAAGAAATTTCTGATTCTTAATCTCTTTTCGTCGTCACCACCACGTTTGCACTTTTTTCTAATTTTGCAATTAGTGAGCTGTGATGGTCACAACTCATTCCACATGAACCCTGGAAATTGTCATTGATCAATGAAAGGCTTGAGGAGATATTCCATTGATACGCATTAAACCATAATTTACGACGTCTTATATTATCCCTCCCCAATTTTCATTTCAAACATCATCTCGACCAAATGCAAATTCTAAATAAATTTTGGCAGTAGTTTTCTCCACACACAGTAAACGCATTGGGGCATAATGGCCAGAGGTTCCACTATTCCAGGGCATATTGTTACTATTCATCTCCCTCCGCCCAGTAGGAAAAAATGAGATTGTCCCTTGGTACACCGAGAGATATATTTCAAGCCAAATAATTCCATCGCAACCCTGGCTAGTCAAAGAACCTACCCAGTTGTAGTCATTTCTATCGCAGAAGTTGATGCCATGAATTCCGAGCCGAAAGAAGATGATTTGATGGACAATGATACGACAATGGATGATGGAAATGCAAAGAATCATCCCACTCCTACACCCAAATTGAAATCAACCATAACGAATGGACCTTCTCGGATCGGTGATCACAGTCATGAAAACACCAAAAGGAGTTTCAGAAAAGAAACTGACGGTGAATGCAACAACCACTTTGCACCGCCAAATTAGGAATTCCATAGTTCCAAATTAGTTCGTCCTGGGAGGAAGAGTTTCAGTGTAAAGCAATGATATGTTAATGCTCCCAGAGATATATTTCAAGCCAAAAAAATATTGTTTAACATTTTCGGGCATCAGGTCCAAAACGTTCGCTCTTGCCATGCATTTTCCTACTAGTCATCTCCTTCTGCCCAAAATGGACTAATTTGGGCTTCTGCAATTGCACGTGCAAGTTGTGCTACTGAATTGTTTTGGACTATGCAGAGGTGGTTTCATCTACGAGCTATTCCAATTTCCTTACGACCATTTTCGTCTTCTTTCTGAGGAAAATATTCTGAAAAATATCAATTTCAGCAGAGGATGATTCATTGATGAGGAAACTCCAAGAATATTGCATAATGCAAAACCCATGCCTGTGTTTGTCACAGATACCTTCAATGTTTCAGCCCGAAGAACTGGGTCCAATTTCTAAGCATAGATGCACAGTACTTGGTGTTTTTCTTATTTTTTTATTTTAAATGGATTTGCTATTAAAAAAAAATTCCTTGCACTCTTTGCTCCTACCTCTTTTTTTGGTTTAACACATTTTCTAATTGGCTTGGTTTGACACTCTCATACTTCTTCGATCTTTTGTTTACTAATACCAATAAACAATGTTGCAGCAAAATCGTTGTTCTTGTTTGTAGACATGCAATTATTAAGTTTTAATGCTAACATCCCATAATGAAATAAGTTTAATACTTGAGTTAATATGTTGCACTGATGGTAGAATTTATGAAGAACACAGTTACACGCACATGTTCCAATAAAATCTAATCTTCCACAAAGCATTTGCTGGAAATGAGTAGAAAAGCAAATTTAGTGGTTAAGTTGATATGTTACAATCATAGAATAATGTATCAAGAACATAGTTGCAGGCATACGTTGCAATAAAATGTAATCTTCAATGTAAAATGTAATGCAATAAAAAATTTCCTTGCACTCTCCGTTGCTGCCTCACACGTTTGCATTTCCAACAACCACTTCCCCTTTCTTTAAATTGACCGTGTACTGTTCCCTATCACACAACTGGCACCCAGAGTTCCACCATATACAAATTCACAGTCGGGCTTGTGAATTTGTTGGGTCAACATTTCAATTCTACTTCTTCGTGACCTCCAAACAACATTCGAAGCTCTGATATATACAAATTGACAGATATTCAAAATTGCAGTCGTTCTTAGATCATACACTTTTCCATATTATGGTCCACCTATCATGCCCTTTTCTATGTTGCACATTTTTGCATTGAAAACTTTCGAGAAATATAATTTAACCATCGGGTCCTCGCATATTTACACATTTTACACTTAAAAAATTTGAAACATGAAATTTCATCGTGCAACACTAGATTGTCCTGACTATCTCCGTAACCTTTTTTTCAATCTCGTCCAACCTCTTTTCAGAGCTTTCCATTCTTTCCTTGCTCTTCGCCCTCTCTGTCACCTCCGCACTCATCTATAATAAAAGAAAATAAAAAGTTATTTATATATATATACATATCTTGTTTCTAAATATGCAATTACTGGCATTTAATTCTAACAAGTCATCATGCAGAAATCGTATATATTGTCTTTGATGGGCGAAAGGCTCGAGGACATCTCATATTCATATGCATTAAAAAAAAAATTGTGGGTGGATTATATTATCCCTTGCAAGTGTTCATTTCAAAATCATGAAATCTCATTCACACAGCATGCTCTTCGCACGTTCATGAAACCTCCATTCCTTAATTTCACTTTGTCATACCCACCACGTTCGCATTTCTAAATATGCAATAAATAAATTTTACTGCTAACAGTTCATCATGCACCACCAATACAAGTTATCATTAATTAATGAAAGGCTCGAGGACTTTCCCATTCAGAGGCATTTAACCAAGATTTAGCAAAAAATTATATTCTTCACTCTAACAATTCATTTAAACCATCATCTGCAACAAAGAAACCTTATCATAAACCTATGGCATCAGCTCGACACCAATTCTATGGAGATACAACGAACACCTTTGGGCATGAGGATCAGAACTTCCACTGGTCCAGGGCATTTTCTTATTACTCAACCACCACCCTAGAGAACCAAGTAATATGGACCTCCGATATTTCTCATGCAAGTTGTGTCCCATAGGTTTTTAACTATAAAAACCTGGTCTCTTGGTGTGCCCATAAATTTATTACAGACCAAAGAATTATTCCACTGCATGATGACTCTTCTGTTTCTTTGTCACCTCAGGTCTTCCGTCAGATGCTGAAATTACCTGAGCCAACATTAACATTCAAAGGAGAAGATTGCAAACAGTTCCTAGCAAAGAATAATAATGGATTGGACCTCTTGCCCCATTTTTTGGAAAGGATGAATCTAGTTCCTAAATATATTACAAGTATGGAGTTTAGTTCATTTAGAAATCCATTTCGGGAAATTGCCTGACTGTTTACAAGAATAACATGACAAGAGTCCATAGGTACTGTTTCCCGCATGGCTCTTTATATTTTTTCGAACAAGCCATTTATGATTGGGGCAGTTTAATTTCCCATGAAATATCTTCCCAATTGTCAAGCTACAAAACGAAAGAGAAAATTTATATGTCATCATATTTAGTTTTTTCAATAGCACATTCCTGTCAAATTCCACAACTATCTCTGTCCAAAAACGTCAATTGCGAATTCCACCCAGTAACGTTCTGGTACTAGAACTTGTGGAAGCACAAGTCTTCCCACTATTTTTATGATTTTTTTAATGGCTTCCTGTCTATTTTCAAAGTTCTATTGTTAGGAGAAAATGCTCCTCGCATATCTGAACAGGCAACTAGTTTTTTGCACAATAAGGGGACACTCCAACATTTGGAAAATTACACTGTCATAAGAATTTTTGGCTCCACGGAACAACCTGCTCTCCTTCCATTTCATGTTACGGACATAATTTTTATTGCAGAAGTATCACATCAATAAAGCTACCAGTTCCATTTGTTCGAAAGGAAGAAAAAAAAACATCTCATTCCTCTGCCTTAGGAAATAGAGGAGTTCGTTTTAAAAAACATCAACAAAATTGACGATTTCGTAGCACATTTTAGCATCTCCAACCTCAAATATGTTAAAGACATAAGAGGATTCGACCCCTATGATATTTTTAGAGAACATTTACAATCACTTGGCCTCGACGATTGATTTGTAAATAAACACCTGCCCAAAAATAGACATAGTGGCGGTCCTGCCTCTGATACCGGGGACGTAGAGATAGTGCAAAGATGCACTAAATTGTACATGCAACAAGGGAAAGGCCCCAGTGACAAGAGTGTTCAATCTGCAAATACAACTCTAAAAAGAACAACATCCCATAACATCGCTCCAACGGCCCATAACAGCAACAAAGAAACCCAAAGTTCTTCAAACGGAACAGGAGCTAACGACCCTCCTCACTCTAAAATTGATAGTTCTCACAAGATTCCAATAGAGAAGAAGATGAAAAAAAATGTGGGTCAGGCAGAAGAGCTGAAAATTTAGAGTCAGAACATGGAAGTTGACACTGATCTGGATGCCATGTTCCCCTTCCTTGATCATCCCCAATGCAACATCCACCATAGCCATCCAATGGACATATATGTTACCCAAAATTTTGACAAAGATGAATCCTTTGTGTTCCATAGCGTTGTTTCGGATATCCAGAACAAAAGATTGATATTTGAGATAAAAAAAAATTAAAAATATCAAATGCAAATGTCGTTCAGAGGTTGACGTTGCCAACATGAGGCCATCCCAAATCTGTCAACTTCACACCGCGACCGGAGAAGCACTTCATGATTCCATTGGATGCATCGAGACCCATAATGCCAAATTGAAGGACCGAGTCAAGGAATTGGAAGACACTTTCATTCCTATGCCATTTCTTGTCGATCCTTTGGAAATAGCCATGCCTGGAACCCCTACACCCAAGGTAAAATCATCCTCCACCTTGTCTGCATCCTATAAAGGATATGTGGAGAACAATATCAAAAAACTAATGGAACTGGTTACCCAGGCGTGGAAAAGATCACAAACCATCGCTTCCCTTGGAACCAGGGCACATATCTTGCTCGAGCTTTTGCAAGCCGAATTAAAAGATGAAGAAAAATTATTTTTAAAAACAGTCATCCCTTTTTGCAAGATTGTCAACAATATGAAAGAAACAAAAATAAGAGAAGAAGATCTTCCATCCGAAAACTAGATCACCCAATTGAATGCATGTTGGAAACAAAAAGTAAAGAACCTGCATCTCATTGTTCAGTCATGTGAACAAGCCATAGCAAAGAAAGATGAATTATTCACAAAGTTGTCAAATATAGACTTGGTAGGGAAAACCAATGACTTCCAAGACCCCCTCTTAATCGTAAACTCCTTGTCCTTAACCATGAAAGAGTTCAATAAACAGGTTTCTATGTTGAATACCTTGTCTCTCGAAATTTTTTATAGTATCCTTCAATTTGATCAAGCTCACGTCCATCACTAGCTAGTCAAATATGAAGTACAAAATGAGGAAATTCATCAGGATCTCTCTAATCTTTCTATCGACTTCCAGGAATTAGAAAATGAATTTTTCAACATCAAAATTTGGAATGAGATCAACGTCTCCCCAATGAGAAGCTACATTGAATAATGGGTCGAAAGGAAATTGAAACAGGCCACCAACGAAAGACAACAAGCAATTCTCGGCATTCCAACGCCCGTGGAGAACATCCTTGAAACCGCAATTGTCGTCGACATCAATGAAACGACAACCCCAAGAAAATAGCCAAATCGCTCATATGTACCCTCAATGTAAGTTTAGTCATCACATCTTTCTTTGTTTCTTATCCTGATTATTCCACTTTCTTAAATACAAATGTATAGGAAAACACTTATACCTTTCCATTTATTTTCTTTTGCAGTTGTTGCACTCTATCTTCTTTCCAAAATCCTGTTTCTTATACATATTTTTCTAATGGTCCGTGCGAGCCCCAATCCCATTCTACATCACAAACGCATTGAAATTCTGGTTTATATGTAACAGACTTTAATTTTTTGGTATATTTCAAAATTTGGAGTAGTATGTAACAAACTTTCATTTTTTCACATACTTAAAAAAAAATGCATTTAAATTTTTATATGTTACAAAATCTATTCTTATCTTTCCGCATTTTGTATAACAAATGCATTTGTTTTCTAATATGTTAGACTTTTTTTCTTATCCTTCAACACTCTGTATGGAAAATGCATCTACTCTTTTATATGTTACACACTTTTCTTTTTTTATATATTTCAAAATAAATGGTGTTCAACAATGCAAGTGTCATTTACATATACCCCATGTTCACAAATGCATTTAAATTTTTATATTACTTCT
>SNQJ01S0127206.1:0-24706 GCA_010110895.2 Picea sitchensis | reverse complement strand
ATATTTCACCCACGACTTGGAAAAAGAATATTTCAGGTTGGCATTAAATGACAGAACATTCTCCACTAGGAAAATATGTGTTGCATGCAAAAGAGGACTTCAAAATTGAAAAGTGTCGCAGATTGCAACACCTTACCAAATAACATGTAACACACCACTACCAGATGTAACTACACTTTCAAAACTTGAAGAGAGACTTGCATCTCTGCGAATTGCATTTGCACATATTAGACCATGGGCCTATAAAAGATCACAAATGGGATTGACATTATCAATTATCAATGTGCCTATCCAACGAGATGTTGTGCAGAAAGCATTGCCACAATTCATGAATGAAACAACGACAATTGCTATATCATTGAAGAGGCGATTGTAATACAAGAAGGCATACCAAACATGTAGAGTATGTGTAAACATTTCCATGAGATCATTATATAATTATGTTCCATAACTCTGTATAAGGACGGAAACATATGTATAAATGAGGACTAGAATCATGTTCTTGAACAAGCCAATGACAACTCCATGCAAACTGCAAACACTAATAGTCAAATTGATACAAATGATGAATTGGACAACGAAAGACCTACCGAAAAATTGATACATGGATTCACAAAGTCATTACACATTCATGATTTGCAAGACAAGATCGTCGCATTGGCACGTGCTGAAGGACAACATCTACTTTCAATTTTCAAGGAAAAATACGTTGTTATAGGATAAATCGGTATATGCGGACACTAACTGATCTCCCTAGATCCACATGGATCTAGAACAAAACAGGACAAGACATGACACTTTCCCTAAGTTACTATCATTGAATTTGACATCAAAGAAGGAATAAGTGACATACCTTTAGATATCACTTCCTTATGTCTTTGTTGCCCCTACTTCGCTTTGACGGCCTTGTAATGTTAGATCTACAACAACACAAATCGACCAAATTGAAAGAAACAATAATACATTCAATGAAGACTTAAACATGTGATCAAGTAGTCATGTAATAAAATAAGAGTGATTTTATGGGAAAGGGACATGCCACTATATTATATTAAATGAAAGTAGAAGATACAACCAGATTGTCTTGATGTTGCAAGATCCCTTTCGGTGGTCCTTTGTTCCAACACACACACACTTGCTCCAAACTTGCATGAAGAAGATCCACTATGGCTTGATGGACAAATGGAGGCCTCAAGCACCAATTCAAAGAGGATTCCTCACACAATTCTGAACCTATTCTTTCATCAATTCTCTATTTAATCTTTCTTAACAACTTCCTTGAGAAACCTTTCATTATATAGGAGAAGGAGAGATGGTTAGAGGGATGAGGATGATCCCACTAAATCTGAGGATTCAGTAGGATGCCAACCATGTGAATGCCAACTCATTTTCTAGAATATCCTCTTCTAGAACCTTCGTAACCTTTTCTTCCTTTTTTTATCTTTGAAGCATGTTCACACCCTGTCTATAGAGCAAACTGCAAACCCCTCGCAATCCAGGTATAGAGAAGCCTATGAGAATCAGGGTTTTCGCACCCTGCAACATATGTAGCCTGCGAACTCATTATAAAAATATGTTTTGTAGAGGAAGACAACAGTCACTTTTCTCAGGAAAAAGGTCCTTATGAGAGCCCGAACACATAACTATAGAGACATCACCAGAGTAACCAAAATATTGTGTAACAAAATGCCCCCCAAAGTATGAGGTTGGAACTTGTTACAGCCGAAATACTTTGTAAAATGTGTGTGTGTGTCAGAAACAAGGATCACACCTAATCGGAAACCTGTAAACAATCAAGCATCTGCAGAATATAATACTAGTTCCGAGGTAGGCATTCCCATGCTCAGACTACAAGTGAACGAAATCACAAATGTAGTCCATGGCCACCAATCATACACCATGGATTCATGTCATCAAAATGCTACATAGCCACCAGGAATACACTGTGGATCTATGTGTTAGAAGACTCAGATTAGGACATAGCCACACGACATACAAAGTAGATTTATGTGTCGATACAAATCATAAATACTCCATTGCAACCTGGACCAAAAAGAGCAGACCCAGGGTCTTCAATCCCGTCGTCTGAAAGTACGAATCTAGCCATGTGATTACAGGTGTCGAAGTCGAACATGGTAGAAACCACTTGATTACCGGTCATTGATGAAAATCGTTAACAAGTGCGAGGGAAATCACCATTGATGTCAATGACTCCCAAGGTACCTAAGTACAATCCGAACGAATTTGAATAAATGAATTGAAGTTGAACACTCAATGGAATCTCTTGATCAGGGACCAATAATGTGAATCCACTGTCGAAAGTGAAGAGACCTACCATTAAGGCATGTAGGCTCTAAGGTACTAAATGATTTCTAAGTCTTATTCCTGGATAATGAGTTGGAGTCGACGGAAAAAGGCTCGTCACAAGAGGGCCTTGATGTATCCCCCATCAATGACACGAAATAAGTAACAGATTTTAGGGTAAGTCAAAGTACAAATATGATTTGAAACTGACATAGGGAAGGTCGACATGGTAAGAATTGACAACTGCAGATGGCCGACTCAATGGAGGGCTCGTTTGGACTTCTTTTGAACATATGAATGACACGACAATGGTCTTGGCATCATTGACTCAAAGACGACCCAAGATATGACCTTGTAGAAAGTCAGACAAGAGACAAATGAATTTCCCAACCCAGATACAAATGACGAACATGGGGTGTCATGTTCAAGAGCGACGCTTACTGCCACTAATACAAATACGAAGGCACATCCCTTTCCCAAAATTTCCCCCACCATTTCTGGCGAGTACCTCTTTAATTTTACACAAGCTTGAGGAGGATAACATATGCTTGTTGATGTAAGCTCATCTGTCGGACGAGTCCCTCAGAGTATGTTTAGCGAACTCTATGAAGGAGTGGTTCAGTCCCATAAGGGCCTTTCGATGTTTTTTAAACGAGTCCAAAGATAGAAAACTTGGGGGTTTTTCATGTTTTGAGAGTCTGAAAAACACTTAAAGAGAACTCTCCCAGTTCATTTTTTAGTAAATTAGTTCGACGAGACTGAAAAAGTGATAAAATGTCGCTCACCAAACGTTTTCTTCAAATACTTTTATGAGCGTGAAAAGAACAAGATCGCTCGGCAATATTTTCGTTTTTATGGAGCGTGAAAAGAGCTTAAAGGATACTCCTAATTTTCATTGTTTTCATGTTACCATGACGAGTATGAAAAGAAGACAAAAGTATACTGGGTTGCGTTCTCATGTATTTTCGAGCACGAGAATGAACGAAGACTAAGCTTGAGTATGCCCCCAGCTTGAAAGATAGTGACTTAACTCTAGAATGATCATCATAGGCTGGAGACATGCCCTCCAAGCTTCAATTCATTCACCGACTTTGAGGTTGTCACCAATTTCTCTACTATACGGAGAAAAAGGATAAGAGTGGATGGAAAGAAGGTTCAAGAGAGGTGACTGTTTCATTTTTTAACTAGCTTGACACAGAAAATGAACTATGCTCAGGGCTCTAGGTTCAATCCCCAGATTGTTGTTTCATTTTTTAACGAGCTTGCTACAAAGAGGAAAACTATGCTCAAAGATTTTGTTTCATTTTTTAACGAGCTTTCTACAAAGAAGAGAAACTATGCTCGTGACCTCTGTTTCATTTCTGAACGTGCTTGCTACAGAGAAGAGAAACTATGCTCGGGACCTCTATTTCATTTTTTAATGAGCTTGCTACAGAGAAGAGAAACTATGATCGGGACCTCTTCTTGATCATGGCTTCCAAGAAAATAACGCTCTGGAAGAATACCATGCCAAGGGACAAAACTTGGTCATGGCTTCCAAGAGATCTTCACTGGATGGAAGAAAATCACTCTGGAAGGAATTTATGTCGAGGGTCGTGACAGGGGTAAGGAGATCAAGCTCCAATAGCCCTACCGAAGAAATCACCATGTCAACTACCGGATCAAAGTCATCAGAAGTTGAAGTCATGGGAGACAATGCCACATAATTGACGTGTGGCAGGGGTGATACTGTCTTCATATAAGAACCATTTAGGGAGGTAATCCAATAAGGAACGATGAACGAAAGTTGATCAATACTCACCATTCTTCCATCGTGTGGGAAAGATATCAAATGAAAAAGAGTGGACACAATAGCTTTCATGGAATATACATAATCCCGCCCAAGGAGTAAAGCGAAATCCAAAGGGTCTTAGACTACCATGACATCAACAAAGACAGTTTTCCCTCCCAAAGTTACGGGAAACTAAGGAAGGGTCCCTAAAGGTTGACTAATTCTTCTGTTAAAAGATAATAGATTCTGTGTAACCAGCGCAAGCTGAGGAAAACCCAAAATGTGCCAAGCAACAGAGGACAAAATACTAACGGACACACCTTCATCTATCAATGTTTAAGGAACGTCCTGGCCACAAACCTGTATTGTAATCAGGAAAGGAATGTGAGAGGGAAGACAAGGTCCTGTTAGCGCACCCCAATCAAAAAGGATGGCCTCATTACTTAGAGGGGGTTTCGTGGGAGAATGAGGAATGTCCCTCAGGACGGTAAATTCTGTATCAACGAGAAAAACATGGGAAGTATCGGGTTTACTCTCTAAAGGGAGAGTAGGATCGACCGATGATGGGATCAGATCGACCATGTAGGCACTCTTCAGAGGAAGAGTGGCACTGATCGAGGAAGGGACTGGATCATCCACTTTGGCACTCGTAAAAGGAGGAGTGGGATCGACCGATGACAGAACCAAATTGACCACTTGGGTTTCATTCTCCAAGGGGAGAATGGGGTTGACGGGTGGAAACGGATTGACCGCTTTGGTGTCACTCTCTAACGGGAGAGTGGGGTTGACCGAGGATGAAAATGGATTGACTACTTAGATTACACTCTTTTGATGAAGAGTAGGGTTGATCGATGATGGAACTGGATCAACTACTTGGGTTTGTGGTTCAATCGAGGAGGAAACTAGATTGACCACCTAATCAACCGGACTGACCAGGGATGGAACCAGATTGACCAGTCCATTAACTAATGATGGTTTGGGGGAAAGCCTACGATAACCAGTTGAAAGTTGAATCTTTGCTAAAAGAGAAGAAGCCTCGTCCATGCGAGGACAAAGGTGAGAATAATGATCACCTTTGCATAACATACAAGGGAATTTGACAGTTGTCTTCCTCTTACCATCCTGAACGTCGCTAGTTGACGGGGTATCACCGACATGTTCAGCAGAGGCCGATGACATGGAGGGCCATATTTCTAAGACCTTTGGAATACCAAGGCAATCCCTCGGAAAGTGGTCACCCTTACAAAGACTGCAAGGTAATTTGGGTTTCGGATTCATCATTTTAATCTTGTTGACCTCATCAACACTCCCAGTACTATTAACAGTAGCTGGCTGCTTGGATCCAACATCTGATGTTGTTGGATCCTTGGTCCTTTTCGTGCTCTTCTTCTTCTTCTCTTTCTATTTCTGCTTCTTCTGATCAACCTGGCTACTTACTTTAGAGCTTTCACTAGGCAAAGAAGAAGAAAGGGAAGGAGACTTAATGGGTGAAGAAGGTGAAAATTCAACATGAGGTTGATGTGTGGGTGGTGTACCGACATCTAAAGTATTATGTGCAGTCAAAAAATTGGGAGGATTCGAGATGACCAGAGTGGGTAACAACCAAACCGATAATCCGATGGTGAGTCTCGGAAGACTCAGTGTGGCAATGTACGGAGGACCAAAGTTTCCAAAAGAAGGAAAGGTATAAGGTTCCCCAGGAGAATGGGTGCCTCCATTGGTACTCTCAGGATTTTATGCCATTAACACTGAATCGACCTAAGGTCCACTAAGTAACACAACCAACACACGCTAGGAATCTGAGAAGCAAACAATCAAACAAAACCTTCCCACAATGAAACCACTAGTTGGTGATGAAATCCAACATCGCGAGATCAAAATAGGAAGGGGCAGGGATAGAGCGGGTGGATCAGTTACTTTGGTGACCTTCTTAATGGACTTACGCCTTGGTGCAAGCTTCCATGTAGTAATTGTGGATTTACCCTCCAAGGAGCCCGAGTGAGTGTGACCAACGTCTGTTCCAGGTACAGTGAGACTTCCCTTCACCGTCACCTTGTGTAAGACCCTAAAGATTACGGCTACTAAGGTCACCAATTCACAGTTAGCCCCTAGGCGGGTACAGTTGACAGTCCGATCCGAACGTATGGGCAGGATAACAAGTCTGAAATCAACTCGAGAGGCTCCCACACATAATCGTGGGTATACCCTCAAGTGACCCCCAATATACGATCTGACCACTACAAAAAGTTGAACCACAGAGGGATAATCTTCGTAAATCTCTCGAATGTGACCTCGTGCGCAACCCCTGTGTGAGGGGGATCCCAGAAAGCCTATACAACAATTGGATTTGCTCTCCCTATCGCAAGATGCTACAGTGTGTTTTATGCTTTGGAGAGTGTGCCTTACAACCTATTCCAAAGCGCTAGCCTAGCTAATGTTGGAGAGAAGAGTTTATAGAAAATAAAATTTACTAATAAATTTTAGATTGTGTTGTGTTTTAGAGGTTGTTGTTTACGCAAGAGGAAGATGGAAATGAAACCAATGTTGTTGAGACCTTGACGAAATAATATGAAAATAGAGATGAAGGATGCAATTTTTCGTTCAATAAATTCTATCTACAGCAGGGAGAAGGTGTCTTTTCTAGAACTTATAAACTACGAAAAGTACTTTTCTTTTTCTTGAACACGATTGCAAACAACCATAAAAATGAAATTGCTCAATTTTCTCTTCTTTATCTTTTTCTAAAAAAAAAAAAAAATTGAATGCAAAAACTTTCTGATGAATGATTACTCAACAATAATGAATGGATTTAATTTTTCTTTCACAAACCAAAACAAGGATGTAAGGAATAAAGCTCAAGTAATCAACGAAAATTGATACACTCAACAAGCACCCAAATCAAACTTTCAATGTAGATAAAAATAAAAATGACAAGAAAGTAGTTCACCAAATGCACATGGACAAAGAACTTTCCAGGCAACAAGCAATCAAAAAACACAATCAATCCCAACTTTTAATCCAATCAAAGACATTTGATCAAACAAGCACTCAGATCTCAGAATCAGAGATTATACCCTTGTCGATAAAATGTCAAGAAGTAAAAAACTGGGAAAAAATGATTGAGAAGAGTTTTCGATCTCCAAAAACCAATCAACCACGAGATTTGAAATCAACAAACAGTCCAACACTGGCAAAAGAAGTTCTTCCCAGGTAAACAAACAATTATGGGCATCAAAAAGACAAGAAGACTTAATCCAAAAATTTTACAAACAAGTTCGCAGACTAGTAGTGGGGTGCAGTGCGAAATCAGGTATTTTCGCAGTCGAGACATAGGTAGGGTGCGAAAAGGTCGCACTGGTTTAAACAGTGGGGTGCGAATATCAAGGGTTTTCGTAGGCTCCAGACAGGTACAGTGCAAGAATGTTTGTAATCAAAGAGATTTTGGAAAAAGGACAAAAAATATAAGTGAACTTCTAGGTCGAGAGAGTCTATATGGATCTCCCACAGACTCAAAGACTGGTTGGAAATTAAAAAGAGTAGGCTAAGAGAAAATGGCCAACAAAAAACCACAAAATGAGTTGTATCCCCAGTGGAGTCGCCAATTTTGTTATAGGATAAACCAGTATATGCGAACACTAAATGATCTCCCAGATCCACCTGGATCTAGAACAAAACAGGACAGGACATGACGCTTTCCCTAAGTTACTATCATTGAATTTTTCATCAAAGAAGGAATAAGTGACATACCTTTAGATATCGCTTCCTTATGTCTTTGTTGTCCCTGCTTCGCTTTGACGGCCTTGTAATGTTAGATCTACAACAACACAAATCGACCAAAGTGAAAGCAACAATAATACATTCAATGAAGACTTAAACATGTGATCAAGGAGTCATGTAATAAAATAAGAGTGATTTTATGGGAAAGGGACATTCCACTGTATTATATTAAATGAAAGTAGAAGATACAACCAGATTGCCTTGATGTTGCAAGATCCCTTTCGGTGGTCCTTTGTTCCAACACACACACTTGCTCCAAACTTGCATGAAGAAGATCCATTATGTCTTGATGGACAAATGGAGGCCTCAAGCACCAATTCAAAGAGGATTCCTCACACAATTATGAACCTATTCTTTCATCAATTCTCTATTCAATCTTTCTTAACCTCTTCCTTGAGAAACCTTTCATTATATAGGAGAAGGAGAGATGGTTAGAGAGATGAGGATGATCCCACTAAATCTCAGGAGTCAGTAGTATGCCAACCATGTGAATGCCAACTCATTTTCTAGAAGATCCTCTTCTAGAACCTTCGTAACCTTTTCTTCATTTTTTAGCTTTGAAGCATCTTCGCACCCTATCTATAGAGCAAACTGCGAACCCCTCTCAATCCAGGTATAGAGCAGCCTGTGAGAATCAGGGTTTTCACACCCTGCAACATATGCATCCTGCGAACTCATTATAAAAATATGTTTTGTAGAGGAAGACAACAGTCACTTTTCTCAGACAAAAGGCCCTTATGAGAGCCTGAACACATAACTATAGAGAGATCACCAGAGTGACCAAACTAATGTGTAACATACGCAGAATAAATGAAATTCCTGACACTATTCTATGGAGACTTGTGTGATGATGACATTGCATAATGATTTAGCTACCAAAGAATAACACAATGGGAATTTCTACAAGCAAGCAGTGATTTCTCATGTCACATGACAATTTTTTTTTTCAAAACAATGCGAATAATAATTGAGAACGTGCTCTCCTACGTATAGGTACATATAAGAAAAGGTTAATTACAAGGAAGAAAGATATTAGCAAGAGATTTCAAGTACAAATAAACTTAGAGAAAATCTTGAAATCCGATATTCGATACATATATTTCAAGAACATTCACATCTCTCCTGACTACTTGCAACAAATCAAGAAAAACATATTTGCGATGATCCGACAGTTGGGGCCTCCAAATTTTTTTGTCACATTTACAAGGTCATAACATCGATGGAATCCATTGGTGACTACGCTATCCAAGTTGTACAGGAACAAAAAAAGAGAAAGCAAACTGAAACATTGGAAAATGATGGCATTGACTACCTCATAAGGAAAGACTGTGTCACATGTACTCATTACTATAAACATAGAATCAATTCTTTAAAGAAATTGATATGTCATGATGAAATGTTCTTCGAAAGAATACTAGACTACTACTTTGTAATATAGCTCCAGAATAGTGGAAGTGAACAAGAACATGGACTATTTTGGATAGAAGATGCTCCAATATATTGAAAGGACAATAACTTGCAAATTGAGAAGTTTTTGGACAAATGCATAACTTGTAACACAAATTGTTTGGATCTAGAACTTGCCAAAGTGCATAGGCATTACCATACAAGAAGTTGTAAAAAATGAAATAATTCACGTTGTAGATAAAAATTCCCTATGCCACCAATGAAAATGACAAAAGTCATCGAATCGATTAGTTTAGTGGATAATGATCTCATTGCGAAATCAAATTCCTTGTCCACATTTATAGAGTGAACAGATTGTGACAACTTAATGAGCTTCAAAGACTTCATGATGGAACTAAAGCTAACAGAAGATGAGTACATGCAAGTAATACAATCTACACTAAAGCAACCAACAATCTTCCTAAAACGAAAACCTTCACACATTTGGAACAATAGTTTCGTCAAGGACATGCCAAATATGTGGAATGGGAATACAGATGTGTAGTATGTGCTCAATGCATATGTTGCAACATCATAATGTATCTCATACATGACCAAAGTTGAAAAATCTATGACAAGTGCAATTAGGAGAATACACAAAGAACATGAAAGAAGTCAAATCGATGTTATGCAAATGATAAGTACACTTGGAAATACATTACTTAATCTTCAACAAATGTCAGCTCACCAAGCATTCCATATTGTGCTTTCTTTTCCATTGAGTTGCAGCTCAAAGGAATGTATCTTTATAAACACATCTATGTCCGACCAATGTGTGTTCATGCTTAAGCCACCATTCCTATTAAATCAAGAACCTAATAATTCAAAAGACATGTTGTGCCACTCTATTATTGATTACTACATTGAGCATCCACCTTGTATTAAGTAAATATGCCTCGCATAATTCGTATCACATTACAAGAAATATGGTACGGACATATCAAAAATAAAAAACCAAACGTAATACGTTTTTTCAAATAAAACAAACGCATTGACTATGAAAATTTCTGTAGAGAGAAACTATTGTTGCATGTTCCATTCGATCAAAGTGAAGATACAGTAAAACATAATTTGCCTACATGGCAAGCTGCAATATATACTTTCTATGAGAGTACAATACAAACCAATGAGGCTAAATTTACATGTACAACATCAACCCAACATGGGGTGATTTAAAAACTACACTTGAGAAAATAGATAACCTTGTGAATATGATGATACAACAACATAGCAACAAACAACTAGAACTCACTGTGAAGACTATGATTTGCATACGATCTTTGTTTGGGGCGCACGATAGCTTGCTTGAAATTTCTATTCGAGGACTCCACATTTTTCCATCACACTCTGGCTAAAGCCTATAGTTTGAGTGTACCACTCCCAAAAAACGTTTTTTCGAGCCTCAAGGCCACAGAAGTTCAGGACTCGAACAACTATAGAAAAATTGCCAAGGTGGAAACCCTTGTTTTGAGCCAGTGGAATAGGTGGGTGGCCATTGATTTCCGCCTGGATTATTCTTCCCCCCTTAGGAGGCAATGGTCTCCATTGCTTCAAGTTCCCGTGGAATCTTTTTTTTAAATCTAAACCTTGGTGAGCTAATTGCCTTGCTGAAGAAGTTGTCATGCTTAGCTTGTTGAAGGATGTTATGAACTTGTTGTTGGAGGGGTTGGATCCATTTAACCAATATAGTTTCATGATCTTCCTGAGTGTGGGAGGAATTTTTTGGTGAAGATGCAACACAAAGAGTATGAAGGGATTTTTTATAACTTCGCTTGACTGGGCAGTGTGGAGGCACCCTTGTAGGTGCAGTAAGAATATTTTGGTGCTCTTCTACAATCTACTTCTACTAGATATAAAGGTCTTGGGCCAAGGATGCAGTGGTTGCAATGTCCTTATGTTCACCTTCTGCCTAGATTGTGAAGAGGATAAAATGTTTGGTATGAGAGATTACTTTGAAACACTGTTTTGTTAGGATAGTAGTTGGAACTACCTTTGGTATCCTGTAGAGATGACCCCCCAAAGTAATAACGAAACTACGAGTTCAAGACTCATAAATAACATGACGCTTCCACATATGTGGCCGACCTAACAGAACAACACAGACTTCCAGTGGAGAAACATCACCCAATACCTCATCCTTGAAGGGCCTGATGCCATAGGGCTGAAACGTGGCTAGTCGAAGTTGTGCAAGACGGTGCTGTTATCCTCACCCGGTGCCATGCACAACGAAATTTACACAACGAAAGCGCACGCGGGAAGTCTAGAAAAGCAATCGGAGTCGCAGAAAAAACAATTGTGGGAAACGATGATAGGCATCTATTCATCAAGGCCAGAGCCACTATGGTGGCCTGCGGGGCATTACAAACACCTCCATTTCTTTGGAGAATCGGACTGAAGAATCCCCACATCGTCAGGAACCTGCACTTACACCCTGCTCAAATCTTGTGGGGTTACTTCCCACACGGAACCACACTGGAGGGAAGTTGTTACGAGGGTGCACCAATGACGAACTTCTCAAACGAGGCCACAAGTTGGAAATCATCCGGTTACGGGGCTCTCATCCAGACACCTTGTTTATGGATAAATCCGTAAGTGCGGACACAAACCGATCTCCCTAGATCCACCTGGATCTAGAACAAAACATGACAGAATAGGACGCTTTCCTTAAGTTTTAAATATTGAATTTACTAAGAGGCAAGAATTAGAACAAAACTTGACAGAATAGGACGCTTTCCTCAAGTTTCCAAATATTGAATTTACTAAGAGGCAAGAATAAGTAACATACCTTATAATCGCCTCCTACAGTCTTTGTTGCTCCCACTTCACTCTAGTGCTCTCGTACATTCAAGATTAAGACAATACAAACCAACCAAAATGATAGTGATAGCATAAACTCCATATAAACCTATGTAGGCGATCAAGGAATCATACAATAAAACAAAACAAGCTTTATATAGGGAAAGAATCAGACATCAGACATATTAAATGTGGAAAGAGAGATTACAACCATTGCCCTGATGTCGAAGGTCCCTTCCAACTGCCCTTCGCTCCCCAATAATACACACACTTTGAACTGAGACCATAGTCTGATAGCTACTTACAATCTATTTTGACAAAGAAAACCACAAGCTCAAGCTCAAGCTCACCTCAAAGCCATGAACCACAACCAAGAACCATGAACCATGAACCCTCTCCATGAAAAACTCTCCTTTCATAAGCTGAAGAAGATAGGATGAGGAGGTTAGGATGATCCCACTAAATCCATGAAAGCGAAGTAAGATCCAAACCGCTCGATGCCACCTCACCCAAGAAGCTTCCTTCTAGAAAATTCGAGAAAACCGTACGTTTTTCCCACGAGCATCGGTGACATTTCTCAAGATTCCTAGCTATATAGCAACCTCGCTTAAATTGGTCATTTCCGCGACTCCTCGCTATATAGCAACTCAAGGAAAGTCCACAGACTGGCTCATAGCAACCTCACATGGAAATTATTATTTCCACTTAGCCATATAGCAACCCTCGCGACATTTCTCTTTCTTATATGGTTTTATATAGAAAAGCAACTTCTTTTCTCAGTAAAAATTATTCTCCCTTCTCGAACTCGTGGCCACCGTGGACCTCTAAAGGTAATAATAGATAGGTTTACATCATTAATCCATCATAAGGATGACGAAAATAATGTAAATGAGCCCCCCAGCATGAAGTTAGAACAGTGATAGCTGAAAGGCCTTGTCGAAAGTGTGTAGGGAACAAGGAACAAATCGATCAGAAACCCTCGCTTCAAACCAAGGAAATGTAGTACAATAATATATCATCAACGAGGTAGGCATTCCTATACTCAGAATACAAATGACTCAAAGATGCCGACACGCCAAGACCGATCCATGTCAAGTAAGTACGTCATGGCCATTTAAACACAATTAATCGCGGATCCATGCCAATATGACTCAACCGACATAGCCACCAAAAAATACACCGCGGATTCATGTGTTAAAGACTCAAATTTGAACATAGCCACCGCATACAATGCGGGATCTATGCAACAATACACCGAATATACTCCAACGCTAGAACCGGATTGATCGTAAAATATCCGGTGGTCTTCATCGCTAATTCTATAGCATCTAATCAACCATGTGATTACATTACGTGCTGAAGTCAACATGAGGTAGGCTTTCACTGATTTATCGCCATGTATACACCGCTAACAAGCGCGAGGGAAATCACCATTAATGTCAATGACCCTAAGGTACACTAGCACAATCCAACCAATGTGAACAAATGGATCAAGTCAACACTCTGGGCTTAATCTTCCAATCGTGGGTCAATTCATGAAACCCACTGTCGAAAGTGAGGAACCCCGCCATTGAGGCATGCATGTTATAGTGTACCAATTGGTTTCTAAGTCTAATTCCCCGATAAGGAGTTGAAGTCGACAGAAAAGACTCGTCACAAGAGGGGTCTCTTATTGTATCCCACATCAATGACACGTAAAACAAGTAAATAAGATTTGATGTAGATCAGAGTAACAAATGATCTGAATCACCTTGGATGGCCGACGCAATAGAAGGCGCTTCGCAAAGACTCCAAATGGCTTCCGACGCAGTAGAAGGTTTTTCAAGTTGAACATCTTTTTTAACATATTAACTACTACCACAACCTGCCTTGGAAATAATCGAAGGATCATGTGACCGATTTGTAATCTTGTATCAAGGAGTATGACTGAGACAAGTGATTTTCCAATCCCAGACACAAGGCGAAGGAAAGGTGCCGCGTTCCTCAAAAGCTACCCCTTCCACGTACATGTTTAGATACATTTCTTTTCCCAATTTTTCCCCCACCATTGGTCGGGTAAGTACCTCTTTTTATTTTACGCTAGTTTTGAAGAGGAGGGTCACATATGCTTGTTAATATAAGCTCATCCTTCCACAGTCCCTCGAGGTATGTTTAACAACCTCTAGGAAGGAGTGGTTCATTCCATCACTCTGGTCCGTCAATGTTTGTTTAACGAAGTCCGTGAGATAGAAAACTCGGGTTTTTCATGTTTTGAGAGTCCGAAAAACACTTAAAGAGGACTCCATGTCCCATATGGGCCTTTCAATGTTTGTTTTATGAGTCCAAAGAAAGAAAAAACTCAAAGGTTTTTCAAGATTATAGAGTTTGGAAAAACACTTAAAAGAGAATCCTCTCGCCCTTTTTCGTACAGTAGTCCAACGACCGAAAAAGGGTTAAACTATCGCCGATGCGTAAATTCAAATACTTTAACGAAAGTGAAAATAGCAATATCACTTCGGCAATCTTTTCTTGTTTAAGGAGTCTAAAAAGAGCTTTAAAGGGAACTCCGGGTTCCTTTCGTATAACCTTTACGAGTCCGGAAAGTGATAAAAGTATACTCGTTACAATCTCATTGATTCACGAAAGCACGAAAGAACAAAGACTAAGCTCGGTAACTTATTCTCATGTATTTACGAAGAGAAAGAACAAAGACTAAGCTCGATTGTTTTCATTTTTACGCTAAGTCAGAAACAAAAACAAAATCCATGTTTGGAATAGATTTTAATTTTACACAAGCTTAAAACTAAACAAAACTATGCTTGACCTCGGTTTCATTTTTACACAAGCTTTGAACCAGAGGAAACTATGCTTTATGCAAGTGGTTTCATTTTACACGTTGAAATCATGAAAACTATGTTTGCACTTCCTTAACGAAGGTTTGTACTTATCCCCCAACTTAAGAAATTAGTGTCTTAACTTCAACATGAAGTCCAAAGGTCGGTAAGTCGCCCCCAAGCTCGAATTCATATCCAACTGCAAAGGAGAACAAAATGAAGCTTCACTAGATCTAAGGACTTGACTCAAACAGAGGGGGGAAACTATTTCATTTTTTAACTTAGGCTTGACATAGAAACAAGAACTATGCTCAAGGACCTCGCTTCATTTTTAAAGAGGTTCTTGGCCGCAGACGCAAAAACTATTCCCCATAAATCCGTGTTCAAACCCTCGCACTCGCTTCATTTTTAACGCAGGTTGTGCAGACACAAAAACTATCCTCGAAACCTCTCTTCTTGATCATGGATTCCAAGAGGACAATGCTCGAATGGACACCATGTCAAGGGACAAAACTCGGTCATGGTTTCTAAGAGATCTTCACTAGAAGGAAGCAGTTCACACCCCGAAGCGACACTATGTCGAATCGCTGACATAGGGAAGTAAGAGATCAGTTCAACCCTACCGGCGAGATCACCACACCACCGGATCTTAAGCTCAATGTAAGTTGAAGTCAAGGGCGACAATGCCACATATAATCGGACTTGTGACGGGCTTATAATTGCCCTGCGATACACGAACCCATTCAGAGGTAATCCCAGCGTCAATGAATGAAAGTTGATCAATAGTCACAACCGTCCATCGTGGAGGGAAAGATATCACACTAAAAAAGAGTAGACACAATAGCTTCATGGAATAGACATAATATCACTTCAAGGAGTAATCGAAATCCAAGGGGTCTTGACTACCATGACATCGATGAAGACAATTTTCCTCCCAAAGTTATAGGAAACCGAGAAAGGATCCCTAGCTGATTAGTCTTTCCTCGTTAAAAGCTAATGATTCTCGTGGCAAACGGTGCAAGTGAAGGGATAACCCAATGCTTTCCAAGCAATAGAGGACAAAATACTAACCGTAATTTTAACCTTCATCTTATCACATGGTAACGCTCGACTACAAACCTCGTGACCGTAATCCGGAAAGGAATGTAAGAGGAAGACGAGGTCCAGCTTACATCCCAATCAAAACGGATGGCCTTCATAGCCACATTTGGAGGGGTTCCATGGGAGAAGGAGAGGAATACCGACACCTGTAGAGTCTCCAGATTAACGGTGAAAAACATGGGCAGTATCGAATTTACTTTTGAGTGGGGGAGTAGGATCGATCAATGGAGAGATCGGGACGAATTATTCTGGGTTTCTATCTCCAAGGGAGAATGGGTTGACCGAGGATGGTATCAAATAAACCACTTTGTCAACCGGTTCAACTATATAACTGTGATTTTCGATCATACATGATCAACCGGATTGATCGGGTGAAGGGACCGGAGTGATCATTCCATCAACCATGGGGTGAGAAAGCTTGCAATAAGCGGCTGGAATTTGAGGCTGTGGTCGCCATGTCTTCCAGTAATTTGGAGGCTTCTTCCATATGAGGGCAAAGGTATAGATGATTCCTCTCGCATAACATGTAATGGGAACTCGACTTACTTTCTTCTTCCCAACAAGATCGCGGACTGTTGATCGAGGGTCGCCGCGATGTTGTTCAGAGGTTAACGACATAGATTGGCGAGGATGTGTAGACCACACTTCTATAACCCTAGATAGACCAGTATAAATCCTCAAGAAGATGGCTACCCTTGCAATGCCTGCAAGGGTACTTGGTCTTGTGAGGTGTTTGGGTGATCTTGATATCATCAACACTCCCAAAACAATTAACAATAACTGGTTGTTTTCCAACGTGTTTGATAAAGTTGGTTAAAGTTTGGATCCTTGCTTATTTCTTCTTCTTATTCTTTTCGCTTCTTCATTCACTAAGTTACTAGGTTCAGAACTTTCACTTGGCAAAGAAGATGAAACGGAAGGCGACCTGTGTCGTGCCAGCAGAAGGTGAAGAAGACTTTATTGGTGAAGAAGGTGAAGGATCAACATGAGGTTGATGCCTTTGGGAAGTTCTATGACCGGCATTCATCAGATTCTGATTACCTCCGAAAGGAAAACAACCACACCGGCAATCCATTTGTGAGACCTGGAAGGCTCAGTAGCGATGTGAGGAGGACCATCGTTCGTAGAAGGAAAAACAAAAGGTTCCTCTCGAGCAATCCTTCATTGGTCATTTCGTGAACCGGACGCCATCAAAAAAAAATCCAACCTAAAGTCTTCTATGGAAAAAAAAATAGCACGTGCTAAACGGCAAGCAAGCAGCAAACAAAACTCTCACAATGAATTCACTAGCTGGTGATGAAATCCAACATGGCGTGATCAAGTCAAGAAGGGGATAGTATATGAGCGGGTGGATCAATTACATTAGCGACCTGCTTAAAGAAATTACGCCTTGGTGTAGGATCCCACACATAATCGTGGTTGTACCCTCCAAGGAGCCCGAGTGAGTTTGGCTCACGTTTATCCCGTGTACCGCCATGAGACTTGCTCCCCTCCATAGTCACCTTGCGTAAAGAACCTAGAAAGATAGGCCACTCAAGGTTACCACCAACAACAAAGCCCTCGGGAATAAATAAGCCACCGATCCACACGCTAAGTAAGCGTGGTATCGAGTCCAAAATCAACTCAAAGGCTTCCACCTCATAATTGTGGTATACCCTCGAAAGGATCCCCGTAATAATACTGCAATCTCTACTACACCGATGTCGCTATGCTGGTTAGTAACTCCGCCAACACCAATGCAATTCCAGTGCTTGACCCTTTGTGTTAGAAGGGCTTCCCGTGACAATATATAAGTTGCAAATGGATTTAACTTCCCTATCACAGTTACTATGTTTGTTTGCGTACTTTGGAAAGTTATCTCTTTCACACCTATTCCAAGTCTCTACAACTAATCTAATGTAAGTTTGCTACCGTAAAGATACAAATTAATCATTTTTTTAATCACATTTTATGGTCGTTGTTACTCAAAGGAAGATGGCGTGGACAATATGGTGTTTTGACCGACTCAAAAATTATGCAAAGATATGAAGATGTAATCTTTTCATTTCGGTGAAATCTAAGCTAATGAAGGAGAAAACATTTATCATTCCTGCCATGTACATGTCCCAAAATATATTAAACTCATCAATATCAATCATGTACTTACTCAAAATGCAAGGATGCCCCCAATCTAATATATAAAGCAAGAATTAAATCTTTTGTTTCAAAAAATTTCACTAAAACAATAATGGTCCTCTTAAAACAAAGAACCCAAACTAAAAGTTTTCTAAAGCTTAACTATCTAAGAAATCCCATCTTTCCCTAAACACCCTAAAGAAAAGACATTCTTTGTAATTGAAAGATACTCAAAGCAAGAGACTAACTTTCAAACCAATCAAAGCAAAAAGTGGCTAAAAGCAACTCAAAGAATGTCAAGAAGATAGTAAACAGATCAATATAGGCTAAAAAAGTTCAAAACCAAATTTTATTCAAAGCAAAACTCGGTATCAAAAAATGACAAGACCCAATGATAGTAAGAACAAGCTTACAAAACCTATATCGATCCAACAAGCAAATAAAGCAAAAGATAAGAAAACCAGTGAGATGAAGTGTCAAAAGACTTAAATCAACCTTACCGAGCTATTGGAAATATCAAAACTTGAAATCAAAATTTTCAAAAATGTCCGTAGTTAGCCTTGGACACAAGCATGGGCGACAAAATTTCCGCAGTCAGTTAAGTGCAGACTGCGATTCTTCCGTGACCGGACTATGTATGGCAGTGAGGTCTCGAATTTCCAGACCGTTACTGCTATCGCTAAGGAAATCGGTAACATGGAAATTTTAAACTGCTAATAACTAAATTGATTGGTAATCTAAGGTGTCTCATGGTATCCTAGAGACTCAGAGGTTTTACAAATCAGAAGAAAAAAGCAATAGGAGCAAATTTGGCCACAAAGAATCAAGAAACCAAAAATAACTAAGGATGGGTCCCCAAAGTTGAGTTGCCACCTTTGTTTATGATAACCGTAAAGTGCGATTAATAAACCGATTCCCTAGATCCACTGATCTAGAACAAACATGACGTAATAGGACGCTTCCCCTTAAGTTTTAAATATTGAATTTACTAAGAGGCAAGAATAAGTAACATACCTGCACCGCTTCCTATAGTCTCTTGTTGCCCCCTACCACCTGCTGCCTTGTGTAGTCAATATCAAAACAACACAAACCAACCAAAATGATAGTGATAGCATAAACTCAATATAAACTCTATGTATGTGATCAAGGAATCATACAATAAAACAAAAACAAGTTTTATAGGAAAGAATCAGACATCAGATCATATTAAATGTGAAGAGATTACAAATCCATTGCCTGTCGTAAGGTCCCTTCCAACTCCGCCCTTCAAGCTTCCACACTTTGAATCCAAGAATCTTGAGACCATATAGATCCGGATAGCCAATCTATCTTGACAAAGAAATCACAAGCTCAAGCTCACAAAAGCTCACCAAAGTTATGAACCATTGAACCAAGAACCATGAACTACAAACCCCTCTCCATGAAACTCTTCTCTCCTTCTATGTTTTAAGAAGATAGGATGAGGAGGTTAGGATGATCCCACTAAATCATGAAAGCGTAGTATGATCCAAACCGCTCGATGCTTAATTTCACCCAAGAAGTTTCTCCTTAGAAAATTCGAGAAACCAGACGTTTTTCCCATCAAGTATTTCAGACATTTCTCATATCTCTAGCTATATAGCAAATTCGCTGAAATTGGTCATTTCCGCGACTGGCTATATATAGGGCAATCATGGAAAGTCCGCGACTCCTTCGCCTTATATAGCAACCTCAAGGAATTGGTTATTTCCGCACTTCTAGCTATGCAGTATAGCAACCTGCGGATACTTCTCTTTATAAGGTTTTTACAGAGAAAGCGACCCCTTTTTCTCATGAAAAGTTCTTCTTCCTTCTCTCTTCGTGAACTCAGGCCACCGGGTGACCCTCTAAAGGCAATAGATAGTTTACATCATTAACGATCATAAGGATCACGAAAATAATGTGTAAATACACCTATCCCCTGCACTCTAGCACATTCACGGGCCAAGAATGTCGTCGTGGAATTCTGGTTCCATCTTTAAGGAAACCATGGTGAAATGCTCCCGAACATGCAGTCTGATCGTTATTCTTCATGACACCGGGTCCGGAACCATGGGAACCAAAAGAGACGAGAGTCTCAACATTCATTACAAATTAAGAAGCCATGATACCACGAGGGCGAGGGCAGGCGTTGAAAAGGCAATGCGAGTGCTGGTTGCGGCGGGCGCTGTCGAGGTCGGAGGGCACCATCAACAGTTGGAGAGATTCAAGGTAAACGAGAATAATTATTCAGATTTTGAGGATTACGTGAAGCGATTTGTAGGTGATGGAGGAGCGCCTCTCTATGTGGCGCATCATATGGAGAGTTGTAAAATGGGGTGAGGGAAGGAGAGGGTGCAGTGGATGAAAAGTGTGAGAGTTGGGAGATGGAAGGATTGTATCTAGGAGATGGGAGTGTTCTTCCCACTGCTTGCGGTGTCAATCTGATGGTCACAATTTCCTTCTATACATCCAGGAAAAGGTTGAATGTATGTGCTTGTAATAACACTAGGGTGAACAATGAGAACCGGTAAATGTGTCTTGCCATTAACTATTAACATCTCCTCGGGCCATTATGCTCATTAAAAACGTGATGTATCATGCCATCCGTGATATAATCTTTCCCTCAAACAATGTCATTTTCAACCATTTAGATATGTAGCAGAACACCCATGAGTATACTTTTGTGTAAAAGAGTTTATTTAAGAGATACATTCCATGATGGAGAAAACTAACATTGTATGTACGCTAAAAGGAACATTAAAAGGAGATTTAATGGAACCTTCCATGCCCTAATCTTTCAGCCCCTGAGAAAATTTATTTTAAGAAACTTGCCCTTATTGGAGTTTTGGAAATTTGAAAATGCAATGTCAAGATCTTGGAGAACTTTGTTTGCTAAATGAAATTCAGCTTGGATGTCAAGAGGCAGATTACTATTGTGCCACATATGAAAAGGATTCTCTAATCCCGACCTTGACTTTGCCTACCTAACTGTTTTTTCTGAGACATGAAACATAAACGTAAAAACTTAGAACATTACACATTATAAAAGTAGAAATACTAATGAAAGCAATGGACAGCTACTGCGACAAATAAGAAAAGATGGATCTTTTATGATTTTCCAACCTGCTGGGTTGCAAACTATTTTGTGTTAGTTTCCATAGAGACAGTGCCTAGATGAAAAGATAAACTTAATTATATTTGCATGAAAAAGAAGCAAATGCGCTTTTATATGGAACTAAGTGAATTTAATTACAATCGATGGGGGAAGAAGGGTCGAGGAAGAAGACAACCTAGGATTCAAATGACTTACCTGGGTGGCCTCATTTCAAATTTTCATTCTTCATTTTGGTGCTCTGCAGATTTGCAATGCAAACCCTTTTGAATCTACAAACCATTTCTCTTTTCTCTTCCTTTTTCCCAAAACAATATTCTATTGGAATGATTTAATTGATAACATTAAAAATCTATGACATTCAAACACTCTGCTCTATTTTCTTTTGATATTAAGGCATTATTGTTATTGATCTTCTTTAACACCCTCTCACAATCCATAAATCCATATACACTAATAATTCAACTTTCAAATGTTTGTTCTTATGACTTGATTTTCTTTGAATGAATATGCATTTGATGATTTATCCAATGATGTAACGAGGGTTTCTTCATATGTGCAGGTTGTAGGTAATATTGGAGTAGACCATGCATTATATAAACAAGGACTCGCTCTTATTGAAGGAATCCATGAGACAATATTTTTGTGGGATGATACAACCGATGCACTATGGTCGTCGTGTTATCAAGTCAATGGATTCAATAAATTTCCAACATTGCACATACAAGGCCTGAAGCTACCAAGTTAAGCTCTTTCCATATGGTTTATGCTCCTGTAGAGGGTCCACTTTGGCATGCAAGGGTTTCATAGGCTTTCCAAAGTGACCCTCTACAGGAACATAAACCATATGGAAAGAGCTTATGAACTTGGGGTCGAAGGTGTCAAATGATTTCTTTAGGACATCCGAAACTCTAAATATATGCACAATGTCACATACCTATTGCATGTGCTACACTTGCATTAAGAACATAAAACCAACCAACTTGCACCCAAAACTTTACTCTATCCGATGCATGTCATGGAAAATTAAATTTAAGAGGAATAAATAACTTAATTATTTAGTAAGTTCATTAGTTTTATTATTACAACACTATGATAAAAGATAGAATTTTTATTTTTATTTTTGTATTTTATTTTTTCATTTATATTTTACAATTCTTTATTTTTCAATGATCCTTATGCACGTGCAAAAATGAGATGTCAAATGTAGCAATGGTTTCAACTTAATTTAAAATTTTTATATAGACACGGTGTGGTGTAAGTCATCAACATGGATGCTTTTCAAATGGGTCAATGGTTTCAACGGAGCCAATTTTATCAGACAGAGAGAAGTGTAAGTTATCTTGTCAAATGCATCAATTGTTAACTTGTTTATATTTATATTTTATCCTAGGCATTGAAATTGTAAATGAATACTCAATGTTTTCGCTTTTGAGTTTGTAATTCTATTATTTTGTTTCTCAAATTTTTATGGATATTTAAAAACACTATGTGAATTTACTAGAATTATTGGAATACAAATTGTTTATTCAATTGAAGTATTTGGATATATAAAAAATTTGCATACATCAAATTGAAGGAGCGTACCACATACTCGACATAATCTTAAAACATAACAGTATTTAAAAGTGACTTGGTGAAACCAGTGCACCAGTCCGTACAATAAGTGTACATTGAAATGTATATATACTATCGATAAATATTTGTATAAGTCAATGAGATAAGGGACACTAATCAATTTTTTAGGAAATTAAACCCCCAAAATAGTAAAAAACATGCCAAATAATAATAATAATAATAATAATTAATATATGAATTAATAAACCCACACCGCAAGCTTATGCTATTGAAACTAGCATCCAACATCCTTTTTCGTAGATATATTATAATATAAATTAAGCATGACAAAGATAGTCACTTTAGATTATACTATAATATAATTGATAATATAATACAATCACAAAATATTATATAACGAGGTGTAATATGCATTTGACCTTTTCTTCAAAGATATGTGGTCTATTAGATGCCCAAAAATGTTTTTCGTAAATATATGACTATAGCTAATTTAGCATATTGATGGTGAATTCTTTGGTTGAATTTTTATACAACCTTTAAAATAAGGGAACAATGACCTTTTTGCGTTCGGTTACACAATGGATGGAATGATCCTTCTTTTATCTGGGTAATGAAAAAGTAGCATCAGGTAGATCATTGTCTCCACAAATCATATATCATATATAGAAAGTTTTGGGTGTTGTCTAATTGTTTCACGAAATGGTTCTTTTCTACCTGAATTCAATGACCTAAATCGCATCGAATCACTATTTTTGTTGTTTAAAATCCATCTATGAATGAAAATGACCAACATGCTGAAAAACCATGGGGCACACATATTATATAGAAATGATCACTCAAATATGCGAATCTAATAATTTCTCGTCGGATTTTCTGTAAACGTCCCTAGAAAATTCCTCATTGGAAAAGAGTCACTGGTTAGAACGCTTAAACTACTTAATTTAAAGCTTTGTGGATTGTAATAACTTTAATTGGATGACATGGCATTACATAGGAGTTGATTCCTTTGAAGTGGGAAATAAATGTATCAATCAACAACCAATTCAAGGTGGGATTCGATAACATGTCCGACAATGTCTTTAGCTTGCCTTTTTAAAATACTTAATCAACTAATGTCGATGGTAAATTGTGTTGATAATGCATTTTTCACTAACATATTTTAACATCATGGCCAAAGCTCACTCAAAATTAGTGCATTGAAATATTGAAACCTAGTTTTAATTGATCCATATTACATGTTTTCCAACATGCTCATTATTGTTCTACAATTGATAAAATGTATACGAGACTATCTACAATGTATTTAAAGGAGACAAATAACCAAAATGTCTTTTCTTCTTTGATTAGCAAGATTTTAATCTAAATGTCAAAGATTTCCAAGCCTCATAAACATTATAGCAAATTAGAAGCGGTTTTTGCTTATTTATGGAAGTTGTCGATCCATAACCAGGATATCAACAATTATATAAATTATAGTGTAGGCGTGGAAATAGATGGTCATACCTATTTAACAAATGGGATTGTCATCCAATTACTTTGGAAATGTGTTGTCATGACATGTTGTGGAAGCTTTCCCTAGATATACTAAAAACCAGTCACTCAAAACCATTAATAACTCTAGTATCCATTTTTTAATTGTAAATAATTTATCCATTTCATAATTTATGTATTATTTCTGATTCCTTAACTTATTTTCAATTTTATCTTTTAATTATTAAATTTATAAAATCTTCATAACAACTGCTTTTAATTAATATATATATATATATATATATATATATATAATTCCAATTTTAACGATATAATTTGATGGGTATGAACAAAAAAAAGTAACTTTTCATTAATAATAACAATAAGAGCACAGGGATCGACTTAGCCGATGGAGGTTGCAGG